>JAKOOJ010000004.1:33392500-33610000 GCA_022577455.1 Arizona elegans
TCGGAACCAGGGAAAGCTTTCGATACTCAGAACTGCACACATAGAGCTTGTTCATATGAACGCACAGAAAAATAACATAGTATCTGAATTCTCAGGACATGAGGCTATTCAGAATTGACATATGTCTTAGTATGTTAGTATACTAACGTAACTTAGTATATTAACTGCATTGGTTAATATCTACATTTAATACAAACCAATTCCAAATTTTAGATTATTACACAAGGCAAATATACAAATTACAGTGTGATTAATGCATGACTTTTCAAAGTAAAGCTTATAAAATTCAATGTACAGTAGAACCACTGGTCATGACCATAATTCATTCCATAACTTTGGTTGCAAACCGATTTGGTCATGACCTGAATCTAATTTTGGAAATTTGCTGCTTACAAGAAAAATTGATGCAGAAGGGGAAATAGGCCGCAGGGAAAAAAATTGTGAATTTTTTGGTTGGAACCTGATTTGGTCATGGCCAGAAGCATTTGTCACCAGAGGTTCTAGTGTAACTTCAATAGGTCTGTACACTCAAAGTTTTAAAAACAATAATAATACATTAAGTCAGCATAGGGCATGAATAATATAAAGGCATCCCTTAATGTTTGAATTCAATCTGATATCCTCCAGCTTTGCCGGAGGTTGACTATCATAATCCCCAAGGATTATAAATATTGAACATTTAAACTAAAGACACTAATCAAGATTCTAATCAAGACTGTTGATTAATATAATTAATCTAATTTAAAGAGTCTTAATCAAGAAATACACATTAATAGATGTGGGTATATATAAAGAAAATAAGTGGTGCAGTGGCCTAGAGGTGATTGTAGGTAGCGGCAGATATTTCTTTTTCTGGGCACAATGAGTAAATATTTGCTGCGAACTCTGTATAGGTGACAGGAAGGGCATCTAGCCACTCCATTCATTTGTCCCAACTCCACCCCATGCAAGGAATTATGGAGTCATTAAAAGACAAAAAATTTATAGAGAAAATAATAAAATATCATGATATTTAAATAACACAAAATGAATGTAGATGCAATTTATTCTAAACACATTATATCAAAATGTAAGCCCTAATACAAAACCTATTTTATTATTTTGAACTAGGGACTTATGGGGGCGACATGGCGCTCCCACGTGACACCTCTCCTGCGCGAGTTGCATTGGCTTCCAATGGTCTTCCGAGTGCGCTTCAAAGTGTTGGTTCTCATCTTCAAAGCGCTCCATGGCTTAGGACCCGGTTACTTACGAGACCACCTTCTGCCTCCGATAACCTCCCACCGGCCAACACGCTCCCACAGAGAGGGCCTCCTCAGGGTGCCGTCTGTCAGGCAATGTCGGCTGGCGACCCCCCGGGGAAGAGCCTTCTCTGTGGGGGCACCCGCCCTCTGGAATGAGCTACCCCCAGGGATACGACTAATCCCGGACCTCCGGACCTTCCGCCGGGCCCTGAAGACTTTTTTATTTTAGCAAGCCGGGCTGGGTTAAATGTTTAATTGGGTAAATTTTATGGGTAAGGGGTTTTAAATTGGAGAAGCCAAAGATAGTTTAATTTTGTTTTAATGTATTTTAATATTTGTATTGTGTGTTTTTAATTCTGGCTGTTCACCGCCCCGAATCCTTCGGGAGAGGGGGCGGTATAAAAATTTAATAAATACTAATACTAATACTAATATGTGTGGTTGAAAATTATGATTTTATAACACAATATATCTGGGAAGGCCACAAACTAGATACAGAAGTCTATGGTGTTATTGGAAGAATGGTAATATTCCTATAGCAAACATTACTAAAGCAAAATATTGTACAACTAGGTGCAAAATAACACTTTTGCACATACAGTGGTAGTTAATATTCTGCTAAATTTCCAATATTTCTGGATAAATCTGTTCTATAACATAATCTGTTTTCCATACAAGTCCTAAAACTAGTTAAAGAGAATCCAATTAAATTGGTGAGTTTAAAACATTATACCTGTCCACTGACCTATTCAGGATGGAGATCAAAAGCTATATATTTGTGTATGGCAACAGAATTTTCAGCATTATCTGTTCATCTAAAGGGAAAATTAGTGTCAATAAATGGGATGATAACTATGTGTAAAATTACCTGTCTATATGCTGACAATATAATTTGATTATTAAACTGTATTATGCATTTTCTTAAGAAGACAATGGGACTCACGAGTCTAAGAGGCTAATGTAATAATAAAAGGAATGGCTCCTTTTATTATTACAGATAGTCTGAAAATTGCGCCTCTGATTCCACATACAGCAGAACAAGGGGTATCTCTTGACTCTTACATCATCCCAATGTTGAAATAATTTTCCTGATCTCCAGTTGTTTTTTTAGCCCTATTCAAATTGCATGTAAGAATTAAAATAAAACAAAATGTATTAAATTAAATATATTATAACATTAATTCCCATATAATCTTTACTGAATATTAAGGTCATCAGGTGGTGTTTTTTTTTTGTTTGTTTTTTGTGGGCCGCACAATGGACATATTTGAGATCCTTGATAAACTTAGCATTCTATATGGCAGATCTCCTATTATGGAAAATAATTACCAGCAGAGCTGAAACATATCTGTCTTTTCCCCACTACAATTTAGGAAAGAACTCAAAACTTATTTCAGGTTTTAAACGTCATTATTTCAGCCTCATGTTTTGATGGTGGTGGTGGTGGCAGTGGTGTATTTAACAGATGTTAGGCAGGTTTTGATATGTCTCTATTAAGAGCTGATAAGGAAAGGACCACTATGTATAATATATGTTCTATATAAAAAAATTAACAAATAAATAACAATTTTAAAATAGCACATGTAATCATTCATGTCCAATGAGTGTAGAAAAATATAAAGCACACTGCCATAAATTCAAATGAATTCACACATATATTTTGACATATTAAAAATACTTGAAATAAGATATATTTTTTAAAAATAAAAACTGTCAGTATTTAATACACAAATGCACATAAAATTGCAAAATTCATGAAGAAACCAAGAAAGCCAATGGAAAAATTGATTCATTGTTCATAAATGTATTATAAATACAGTCCTATTTTTCTTAAAATATTTAAGATATGATTTTTTTTAAGTGTTGCAGTTTTAAACATTTAATAAAGTGAAGACATATAGTATTAGTTTATGCTTGTTATGGTTTAAAACATTTTGGTTAGGGCAGAATAAATTAAACAAACAAACAAATATTTTTTAATGACAACTGGGACCAAGTGGCTATAGACTTGTTATAATTGAGTATATAATGGAGAATAAAAAATAACAATAAGCCTGGGCTTGTTTTCAAATGAATTATAAAAATAATTTTCTAATACAATAAATCAGCTTCAAATAGGTTTTCAAGACATCGATCCAATATAACTGTTTAGGCATTGTCTAATATCTAAATTACCTCTGTATGTATCCAGAACTGGTAAAGGAGATTAAACTGAAGATGAACAGCAAATGCTGAAGGTGGAATGCAAAGAGCCATTGGAAGGTAAAATATCTAAAAAGAAAAGGAAATAATAATGACCATAATATTCTTTTAAAATCAAAATTTGTCAAGTAAGAAATTTTAGAAATTAAGTCACAAAACTTTAGCAATCTATTATCCTCTAAATCCAGTGGACTACAATTTTATTTTCCTAAGCCAAAATCAAGTTTGGGAAAAGATTCCACTGTGCAATTTCTGTATTGTGAGTGTAAAGTTAGCTGCATAATTATGATATGACTCAAACAATATGAACAGAAAGAGTCAGATAACAGAAAACTCTTGGCCTCCTATGATAATTTAACCTGGTGAAATATGTTTATTTGAAATCTAGTAGCGATAAAGATGAGAAAATAACAAAATGGGTTCCATGTTTTATTATTTTAAATTTCTTAACTCAACTATTTTCCTTGTTGCTCTTTTGATATGGAACACCTTACTAATCAAAATGATGAATTCCTAAAGGAGCAATACTTTCCATACAACTCATGTGCCTTCATTTAATTATCATTAAGAAAGAATCTGAAAACCTCCAGGCCAAAAACATTAGCACTTTTATCCAACAAAGGCTTATATAACTAGTGTATATTTATATAAAGCATTTTAAGAGAAGAATTTGGAACAATTATTATCAGGGAAATAGAAAATTATGAACTGACAGCATATAGCCTTTTCCAAAGCAACAAAGAAAGATTATGAGAAGACTGATTATTTTCCATTTTGGCATGACAAAAAAAATCATTTTTAGCACAATGAAACAAAACAAGCAGCATAAAATACTTTTGCTTCTTTGTTGAGTCCATCTGAAAATAGAAACCGATTGCTTCACTGAAGACCACAGATTTTCATAATGCCACATGTTCTGTTCCCCAGGCATCTGGCTCCACTGGGAACATGCAGATAAACTCTAGCAAACAGGTTTTCATGCAGATTATATTTATTTAGGTATCCTTCAGAAACCAAAGACTTACTATCATGGTGAGTCAAGGTGAGGTTCATCCAAGTATTTCATAATCTATCCATTTCCTAGTGTAAATGGTAGTTCTGTTTCCCTGTTCAGAAAGCATGCTTCTCTCTTCTGTGGTAATTCAAAATAGCCAGGTCTTTGTTCTGCGCCCAGGCAGAAAGCCTTAGTGGCCAATCAGACACACAGATATGATCACATGTCATGGGCTATATTTCCCATAATGCAATCTCTCTCTCTACATCTCCCACAATGCAATCTCTTAAGGAGCAGCTCTTAATCCTTAAGGTAACTAATTCAGTATGACTAACTATCTGTAACAGCACACCACATGAATTAGAATATTTGGTCTCATTCTGCAACAAGTGCTTATATAAATATGTCCTCATTCCATAGTTAATAAGTTCTGATATCTTCAAGAAGGCCCCCCTGGTTACGACCATAACCAGGGGGGCCTTTGCACAGGTGCGTCTTGTGCGCCAATTGCGCCCTTTTCTAGACCGGGATGCCCTCTCCACGGTCACTCATGCCCTCGTTACCTCTAGGTTGGACTACTGTAATACCCTCTAATGGGGCTGCCCTTGGGATGCATCCAGAGGCTCCAGCTAGTCCAGAATGCGGACGCGCGAGTAATTACGGGGGCTTCTCGATACTCCCGTGTAACACCTCTCCTGCACGAGCTGCACTGGCTGCCGGTGGCATTCCGGATTGGTTTCAAGGTGCTGGTGCTTATCTATAAAGCCCTTCATGGCTTAGGCCCAGGTACTTGCAGGACCATCTCTAGGTGCTCTCCCATCGTCCTGTGCACTCTCACAGAGTGGGCCTCCTCAGGATGCCTTTAGCCAAATAATGTCGGCTGAAGGCCCCCAGGAGGAGAGCGTTCTCTGTGGGAGCCCCGACCCTCTGGAATGATTTGCCCACCAAGCTCAGGACAGCCCCCGACCTCCTTTCCTTCCATCATGAGTTGAAGACGTGACTCTTTCATCAACTTAACTGATCCATTATGGGTGTACATTGTTATAATTTTAAATTGTTTTAATTGGGTTGTTGATTTTAATTTTATTGTGATTTGTATTGATATTGTTTTTGTAAGCCGCCCTGAGTCCCTCGGGAGAATGGCGACATATAAATCGCAATAATAAATAAATAAATGAGAACATTTCAATTTAATTAAGAGAAAAACTTCAAAATTAAAAAATTAATCTGCTTGCTTCTTAGCTTAATTCATTTATAAGTTTGTTCCAATTGTCAATGATGCTAAACAGTGTAGATTATTTATTAGATTAGTGATTATATTAGCAGAATAGAATAGAACAGAACAGAACAGAACAGAATAACAGAGTTGGAAGGGACCTTGGAGTCTTCTAGTCCAACCTCCTGCTTTGGCAGGATACCCTACACCACATCAGACAAATGGTTATCCAACATCTGCTTACAAATTTTCAATGTTGGAGCATTCACAACTTTTGGAGGCAAGTTTTTAAGTGATTAATTGTTCTAACTGTCAGGAAATTTCTCCTTAGTTCTAAATTGCTTGTCTCCTTGATTAGTTTCCACCCACTGCTTCTTGTCCCACCCTCAGTTGCTTTGTAGAATAGCTTGACTCCCTCTTCTTTGTGGCAGCTTTTGTGGCAACATTATTGTGATACTTATTTAAAATTGTTATACATCTATATTACACAGATTTTAGGGTGAATGCTAGTGAAATATATAAAAAGAAAAGACAATTATAATTTTAATTTAAATGCATGGTCTGAAAGACTTTAGTGCATTATGTGGAAATAACTCACAATCAAAACAGGAGGGAATTACTTTCAAAGAAGTAGGCATAATATAAGGTGAGATAGTTTACAACTCCATTTTAAACTTATTTTCAATTAAGCTATTTTCATATTTTCCACTGTTTATTTTTTTTTTATTGCAAAAGTTTTACAATTACATTTTCACCCCATTTCACCCCCCCAGCCCACCCCAAACTCCCCAACCTAACCCTCCCTAACCCCCCTAACCCTCCCCTCCCCCCCGGACTTCCACAGAATATACTCCCATCAAAAAACCCCTTTATATGAGACTTGAACCCCTCCATCCCCCATATAATTTTTCATCTTCACAAAATTGAAATATTTCTATCTTAATATAATACTATCAATGAAAAGCTATTTGATGCTTCCTAGTTTGATATTCGTTCTGCACATAATCTATCCACTTTTTCCATTCCCATTCATAAGTCTCTTGTGAACAATCTTTTAAGTATGCTGAGATCTTCGCCATCTCTGCAAAACTGGCCATCTTCAAAGTCCATTCCTCGATAGTGGGCAAAGCTTCATTTTTCCAATATTTACCTATCAATAATCTCGCTGCTGTCACCATATACAATATCAACTTTGTTTCACCCAATGTAAAACCCTTAACTATAACCCAATAAACTATAACCCAATAAAAACAATTGTGGAGAAAATTGAATTTTTTTCTTCAAAACATTCTGCATAACCCACCAAATTTTTATCCAAAATGCCTTAACTTTCTTACAAGTCCACCAAACATGATAGTATGTAGCATCTAAACAATCACATCTCCAACATTTTGGCTGAACATTAGGGTACATACATGACAATTTCTTAGGATCTAAATGCCATCTATAAAACATTTTGTAGAAATTTTCCCTCAAATTCTGCGATATTTTCCACTGTTTATTAATAAACTACACTTTGACTTCTTAAATTGTAACTATTCCATTCCAAAGGCTTTTGTTATCATGGGTCAGCAAAATTGACTAGTACTTATGTGAAAATAAAGTAAACGTCTTCATCCTCTTGTAGCTCTGGTTCAAATTACAGTAATAGTGTGAGAAGGAATGGTGATCAATGGCTGTCACAGTAAGATTGCCCTCATATCCACCATGGAGGTCATGGTGTATTTGATCATTTGACAAATTAACTGTCTTAAGGAAGGGAAGAGGCTAAACTGAGCAATAACAGAGTCACTAAGGAAAAGAGCCCACTCTGAGTGCCTTACAACAAGCCCACTTCTATTTTAATCATTCAGAGGGATTATAATACAAACATTTTATTATGGAACAATTCTCATCAGTTACAAATAAATATCTTAATATTCACTTAATTTTTTTAACATATAGTAGATTCCAACATTTCAAAATAAGTTAAATTCACTGTTAAATTCACTATGATCACACTTATTGCATTAGTTGATCACTAATCAACATTAATTATCAAATTAATTAATAATTTATCAAATTATTCTCTTTTTTATTGGATACATTGGGTAAATGCTATTTCATGGTAATCAAGGGTTGGTTTTTGTTTTGTTTTTTAATTTTTAGTGCAATACATACCATAGAGACCATCCATATATTAGAATGTCTTACCAGCAGAGAATATACCTAAAGAATTAGATTTTTGAAATTTATTTTTAAACCATGTCTCATTATTAAAATGAGTTTGAAAATGGGAAGCAACTTAAAAATCAGATCAGGTGCCACAGTTGTACCTTTTTAACTCAGTGCCCAAGTGAACAGATGCGTCATAATTGATGCTAAACATATCTCAACTGAAAAGAGTTCCATTTCAATGGTGCTTCTATTCAGAATATCGTTTCTTGAGTACACACAGAATGGCACAGAGTGAATTGGTGACAGACAAAGCACTCTTGTTCGACATGAAGACTAGATCATCATATGAAAGGGCACTGTACATGTAGTACTATCTAAAACGTATCTAAAACAAAAATTTTCTAGTTCAATTCACTCCTTTTCTATAGTTTCTAAAACTCTGTAAAATCTTTAATTGCTTTCCTCTTTTTTTGTCTTTGACATGCACTACACACTGGATCTACTCACCCATGATGCAAATTTTTGCAGAACAGATTGCCTTAATGCTGTGAATAAGTTATACTGTTCAGAACTATGATGTACTTGATGACCAGCCCATAAAAAATTAATTTCTGCAATAAAAGAAAAATATTTTGTGAGCCATGCACACAATATCATGAAATTTATATTTTTAAGCAAAATTTAGCAATTAGCAAATATATCCTTTCATGTGCATAGAAATTCTGCATTTAGAAATATGCATGATGTTCCAGTCTATGAAAAACATATGTAAAGTGTCGGTTCAATCAATATCCTAGTAGTTACTTCTGAAAAAAAATGTCTGACAGAATGCAGAGAATGACTCTTTCCAGAACTCCTTTCATAGTAGTAGGAGACATTTTATTTTTTTCTGTGTAATAACGTAGCATATTGCATCGGAATACATGGATGTGCATGTATTCAAGAAGAAACAAATTCTATTTTTCTATAGCAGTCCTTGCTTGAACTAATCCATTTTCTTACTCAATCTTTCTTTAGCCAGCATCTCCTGCCATATACAACTTTTGCTTTGTACTATTTAGTTTTCAGTTACTCTACTGATGGAAAGACATATAAACACATCAGATACCCAAATCCTCTGTATATATTTATTTCCAACATTCTATTTTGTTGGAAAGAATAACAATATACAATTATTAGAAAACTGATTATTTTTAATCTGGAAAAGAGTATTTAAAAAATAAAACTATAAAGGAAAGAAACAAGCATTTGAACAGACCGGTATGTTTTATAAGCATATATTTGAATTTAAAAAGAAATGTATGTTGCTTATTTTACTGCAATTCCTTTTCATACTCTATAAGTTTAGGTAGATCTAAGTTCATACATTCCTTTGAAGTTAAATGTTTTATGTTTTATGCTTTACTGCAGAAAAATCAGGTATAATTTTTTCCTATTCAGGAAGTCTCCCCCCCTAAAAAATCCCAGTGAATTCTTCAATTTGGCATAGAATACAAGAACCTTTCATTTAATTTTTTAAAATGGTAAATAAATGAGATCTGTCACAAATTGGTTCTCTAATTGAAATTTTAAATTTAATTTCAAAAAGGCTTTTACGACAGATTCAAGTCACAGAAACGTGATCCTGTATTATTGGAGGCAACCAATTAATTTGGTCCTGTCAGTTTTTGTTTGTTTGTTTGTTTTGCAATACCTCACAGATGTTTTTTGCAATTTGTCACAGATGGTGCCTTTCTTCAGAACAAAACAGAACTACAGAAAAACTTGAGACAAGATTTCAAGGCAAGGTTGGGTTAAGTATACAGCAACAACATGCGCTTATCCAGGTAACTAACCTATTTATTTTTTTCTTAAAATAACAGTAACATATTCCTCAGCAGTTTTAAAATATACCACCAATCTTCCTCAATAACAGGAAAGATTCACAAGAGGCCCACATGTGAATGAGTTGTTTAAAATATTGGGATAAACCAGCTTTTCTCAACTGGGGATCCAAGGGGCGTGGGGTTGTGTAAGGTCAGTGGAAGTTCCAAGAAAGATCATGACTGGGAAAAAAATTAAAACATTGGCTTTTTTGAACTTTGTATGTAGAAAATCATAATTTGTGGACATGGTATCCAAAGACTTAAAAAATACTTCATGGATTCTTCTAGGCTATGGTAAAATTATTTTATTGGTTCTTTCAGAGTAAGAAAGGCTAAATTAAGCATATTCTATCTATGTGATGAAACTCTGGCCCAGTCTATTATAACTCATTTTCATTTCCTTTGGGGGAGAGGGAGTGATCTTTCATGTGACTAGTACATCCTTTTAGTGCAGAAAAGTATTTGTTAGAGTACCAATCAACATTTTTTGACTTGGACTGATATCTAAGGTCTCAAGTTATGAGGGGCCTCTGTAGTATATTTTTTCTCATTCAAAACTATTTTCCTGGCAAAGTAACTTTCATGCATAGAAATGTGCTTATACTAACCGGTTTACTGCCAAATATTTGAAGATGTTAGTAAAGTTAATTTAGTAGTTAATCAAAAACACTTGATATTTGAATACATATCTATATTCTCAGACAAAGTCACTAAGACAATCTTACACATCCAGGTGTGTTATCCCTTGTACCACATGTTCCGTGTTAGTATTTCTTCTATAATGAAAACATGGTTTGCCCTGAATTAGAGATAGTGAAGTTTTTACAAGCATAGATATTTCAGTGAATGGTTAAAATTTGCTCAAATGTGATTACTTCCATTCAGGAGTGAAATCTAAAATTTGTTACTACCAGTTCTGTGGGCGTGGCTTGGTGGTGGGAATAATGTGACTGGGTGGGTATGGCCAACTTTTTTTTTTTTTTTACTTTTAAAAGCATTTTTTTCTACAACCTTAAGAGGTTGCAGAAAAAAATGCTTTTATAAGCCTCTGACACTCAGGCAACTCAGCTGGGATCGCCAGAGGCTTTTAAAGGCATTTTTTTTCCTACAATCTCTTCGGCCGAAGGGGTTGCAGAAAAAAAATGCTTTTAGAAACCTCTGACAATCCCAGCTGAGCCGCACGATCATCAGAGGCTTTTTTTCTTTTTACTTTTAAAAGCATTTTTTCAGCCAAAGAGGTTGTAGAAAAAATGCTTTTAAAATTTTTTTTAAAAGCCTCTGATGATTGCATGGCACAGCTGGGCGGGGGGGGGATTTTTGTTACCGGTTCTCCAAACCACCTGCCGCCATCACCACTGGATCGGGCGATCCGGTCTAAACCGGGAGCATTTCACCCCTGCTTCTATTGCATCTTGATTACCTATGTCTCTGTGTAAAGTATTAATTCCGCATTTTATTTATTGTTTCATATTGTAGTTATGTTTTTGATAATAATTCAGTAAGTAAAATATATAAATAAACAGATAGATATAAATAAATTTCATACTGGGGAATAAAAACAATATTGGCAGATAAAGATTTTAGAGAGAGGCAATCCCTCTCCCTCTTTTTATATTTTACTGTTATAACGGACAAACTTCAAGCCTGAAAAGTCCTCTTAAGGTCCACTTGAACTTGTGTTCTTAATTTTGTCCATTTGGCAGCAACACTGCACTTTAAACAACTCAAGGCCTAGAGGTGCTGATGAAATGCTAATTAACACTTTATAGCCACCATTCATATATTTTCATTCAGGACAAAGGAAAGTAGATACAAGCTAGTCTTCCCAGGATCAGTTAGCCCAGGATCTTCCAAACATGGCTGGCTGAGAAATCCTAGAAGCTGAAGTCCACAAGCTAAAGTTGCCAGGTTTGGAAACTTCTGCCCTAGCCCAACAAACACACGTTGTTCTTTATCTCTCTTCAATACCCAGTGTCAATAGCCACTTATTATTGCCATTTATTTAAAGTAGATTTAAGATCACTATTTTATAATGGATATGTGAATATGTCTTTGGCAAACTCTGCTAAAAAAAGACTAACTCTTTTGGGTTTGACAGATGTACAGCCTAAGACCATAATGGCAAACCTATGGCAAGCGGGCCAGAAGAGGCATGCAGAGCCATCTCTCCGGGTACGCCAGCCACCGCCTGTTGCTCTTCTGGGTTCTGGAGTGCACATGTGCCTGGCCAGCTGGTCTTTGCGCACATATGTGTGCCAGAAACTGGAAGCTCAGCTTCCCAGCTCGCACATGTGTGCCCGGAGAAATGCTCTTCCAGTTTCCAGTGCTCCCCGTGCATGTGCATGCTCCCATTTCGGCACTCAGTACCAAAAAGGTTCACCAATACTGGCCTAAGAGATGTGAGAAAGCCTTAAAAGTATCACTGAGTAAAGGTGATTGGTGGACTCTAGATGCTGCCTTGTTGTATTTATAAATTTTGATGAGTAAAATTTAAATAAAGTGTATGATGATAAAATGAAAATTGACCGGACAGGAGCCAGGGTAATGCTTTTCTGCAATAATGCAAACATGCTGTTAAATTGGGATACATCTGCTATATGACATTCTAAAAATTAATACAACAGTATCTTCTATGCCGAAACCACATTGGGAGGATGGTGCTTAATACCAAAATGTAAAACTCTTAAATGAAATGCATTAAGAGATCTTAAGACCAAGTATTGGACAAATTTCAAACTGTGTGTAAAGCTAGATATTAACATTGATAACCAGAAAATTATGACCTGTTATAGGAAATAACTTAATCATTCATAACTGCATGAAACTCCCACAATATGTACAGCTAGACATCCTCCCATGATTTAAACCTGGAAAAGAATCCCTAATATCCACTCTAAAGCAGTTTTTTAAAAAATCATCTTCTGTTCAAGTATACAGTATTCTTAAACTTCAATTCTTAAGGAAAACAAAATAACTTAAACCACCCTTCCTAATGAATTCATTAGAGACCAAGTTATTCATTCAAACTACAATAAGTGCAAAATAATTTACATTGGAAATACTTTCTAGGAGTATGACAGAAGCTAAATGAGCAACCTAAAAAAAATTTAAAAAGTGAGGAGGTTAAAGATCTGTCTCTTTAGTTGTTTTAAAAGCATATACTTCCTATCACAAACTGTGTGTAACACAAGCCTCAGTTCAATGAGATACAGCTGTACAAATACAATACCGTAACTGAATCTTGCTTTTTTGCTGCCCATTTTTTTATATTGTGAAAAGTTCAAGGAAAAGAATCTATGATGATTTTACATTCTGCTCTTATTCGTGTGAAGGTCAAATGATATTCAGAAAGAATTACTACAAGTCCTTTTTATTGCTAAACAGTATTCAATTAAGCTAGCAAAAACAACAACCAATTATGTTCTTCATTTTAAATACATTAAACAATCAGCCGGGAAAATTAGTTTAAAAAACCCAGTATAAAAAGCTATGAACAGATGGGACTGAGGCATATAGGAGTTTGCGTTCCAACTGCTGTAGTGTTTTCCACTATTTATTAGGAAACAAATGATTAGTTAAAATAGAAAGCAAAAAATCCTCTAATATATCTTATTTCAATCAAACAACCATCAGTTATTTCATACAATACACATTCTGAAGTGTCTACTGAGTTTGATTTGACTCATTCAGAAATAATATATAGCATTGCAGCCTTAACTTGGACTAAGAAATCTTTACAATCAAACTTAAAATTTTAATTTTGATTTTATCATACAAATTGCAATCTTCTATGAAAAATTAATTTTGAAATTCTGCACATTTATTGATTGCTTTAAGGAAATTTTTCATCTCAAAACATTGTTTGATGACTTAATTACAATGTACACCACAACAGGCTTTGCTTTCTACCCCAACCTTAATATAAATATTAGAAGAATATAATTTTCAAATGAGATGAATAAAATACATCATGGTTTTATTTCAGAATCTTTATTAAATCCAATCTGTCAGATACCAAATACTTTCACTACTTTTGAAGCAAAAATTTTGCAAAACAAATGTAGTATTCGTGTTATATCCATGATATCAGACAATATATCCTCAGTCTTATTTACGTTAGAAATTCAAGAATTAAAATGACCACCAATTGAAATATTGGATCCAACTTTTCTTTTAATTTTAGGAGAGGAACAATGAAAATAGTTACCTTTTTTTTAATCGTCAATCATATGATTTGGTATCATTTTCCATAAACTCTTCTTGGAAAACTCTGTTATAAAGGTAGTCCTTGACTTACAAATTAACCCAAAATTTCAATTGCTAAGCAAGACAGTTGTTCAGTAAGCTTTATTCCATTTTACAATCTTTCTTGCCACAGATGTTAAGTGAATCAGTGCAGTTGTTAAGCTAATAACATGATTGTTTAGTGAATATAGTTTTGCTTGCTAGGTTGAAAAAGCTGATTACATGATCTCACGACACTGCAATAGTCATAAATACTATAAATACTATAAATACAGCAATGTTGGTAAACTATCGTCCGGTCTCCAACCTTCACTTTGTGGTGAAGGTTGTTGAGAGTGTGTTTGCGCAACAGCTCCCCCAGCACCTGGATGAAATGACGTATCTGGATCCGTTCCAGTCGGGCTTCAGGCCCAGGTACAGCACGGAAACGGCATTGGTCGCGTTGGTAGATGATTTCTGGAGGGCTCGGGACAGGGGGTGCTCCTCTGTCCTGGTCCTGTTAGATCTCTCAGCGGCTTTTGATACCATCGACCATGATATCATGCTGCACCGGTTGGAAGAGTTAGGGGTGGGAGGCACTGTGTTGCAGTGGTTCTCCTCCTTTCTCTCTGACCGGTCGCAATCTGTGTTGACAGGAGGGCAGAGGTCGACCCCGAGGCCCCTCATATGCGGGGTGCCACAAGGGTTGGTCCTCTCGCCCCTCCTGTTCAACATTTATGTGAAGCCGCTGGGTGAGATCATCCGTGGTTTCGGGGTGAAGTACCACCAGTACGCTGATGACAGCCAGCTGTACATCTCCACCCCGGACCACCCTAACGATGCCCTTGAAGTGATGTCCCGGTGCCTGGAGTCCATGCGGATCTGGATGAGGAGGAATAGCTCAGGCTCAACCCATCCAAGACCGAGTGGCTGTGGTTTCCAACGTCCCGATATAGTCAGTTGGTGCCATCACTGACTATTGGGGGCGAATCATTGGCCTCCACGGAGAGGGCGCGCAACTTGGGCGTCCTCCTGGATTCACGGTTGTCTTTAGAAGAGCACTTGACGGCCGTGACCAGGAGGATTTTTTATCAGGTTTGCCTGATTTACCAGTTGCGTCCCTTTCTGGATCGGGACTCCTTATGCACAGTCACTCATGCCCTCGTCACCTCCTGCCTGGACTACTGTAATGCTCTCTACATGGGGCTACCCTTGAGGAGCACCTGGGGGCTCCAACTGGCGCAGAGTGCAGCCGCGCGGGTGGTAATGGGAGCGACATGGCGCTCCCATGTAACCCCCCTCCTACGCAAGCTGCACTGGCTCCCGGTGGTCTTCTGGGTGCGCTTCAAGGTTTTGGTTACCACCTTTAAAGCGCTCCATGGCTCAGGACCTGGTACTTGCGGGACCGCCTACTACCACCAATAGCCTCCCACCGGCCGGTATGCTCTCATAGAGAGGGGCTCCTCCGGGTGCCGTTGGCCAAACAATGTCAACTGGCGGCCCCCAGGGGGAGAGCCTTCTCTGTGGGGGCACCTACTATCTGGAACGAGCTCCCCCCGGAGATACGGAGGATCCCGGATCTGCGCACCTTCCGCCGCGCTCTAAAGACCTTTTTATTTCACCAGGCGGGCCTGGCCTAACTTTCTCCCTCTTTTTAAACAATTTTAATAATTTTAATATTTTTAATATTTTTAATAATCAAAGTTTAAATTTGTTTTAAATTGATTGTGGTTTTAATTTGTCCGAGCCAAACTATTTAATTCGATTTTATTTCTGCTTTTTAAATTTTGTATATATGTATTTTATTGTTGGCTGTTCACCGCCCTGAGTCCTTTGGGAGTAGGGCGGTATACAAATCAAATAAAAGTAAAAGTAAAGTAAAGTAAATACGGTTCAATCGCCAAACATCCAAATTTTGATCACATGACCACAGGTATGCTGAAATGGCCATTAAATGTGAAAAATTGTTATAAGTCACTTTTTTCAGTGGCAACTTTGAACAGTCACTAGATGAATGGTTGGAACTACAGGATTAGGTCCACATTAGGTGGCTGACACTGACTTGTTTGCACATAATCAAAATAAATTGAGCAATCAGTGCAGGACCCAAGGTGTGGCATGGAACAGTTTCACAAGGAAGCTTTCTGTTAAATATTGTGCACATGAGAAAAAAATTGGCCATTATATTTATGCTTAGGATATTGCTCTCAAAATTCCATATATCCTCTATGAAAGAAAATAATTATTCTAATAGGCATTATGTAGTACAAGGAAAACCCACTAAAATGTTTAGAAAGATAAATTAGAGCCAAATAAAGATATTAATATACAGTGACTGGGATTGTGAAACAATATTCATCAGCTGCGTTCTTGTCAGTTCCAATGCCTCTCCAGGAAACAAACCAATGGATGCCTTTTTGCCAGAATGGTAAGTTACTCATTTTTTCCTAGAACAATAAGTGTTATTGTTTAATTTTAATGTTACAGTCCTGTATAATACTAGGATAATGCCCTAAATAGAGTGGCTGTGATAGCTTTGTTTTATTCAAGTTTGTTCTTTGTTCATTATTTATACATTATACTCAGCATTTTGTTTTTAATCATTTAAACTTTAAAATATACTTTGATTTCATAAATTACTGGACATATTGCAAGGTATAATAATTAAATATCACTAATATACCTTCCCTATAGATTATTGTGAAAACCATAAATGAGAGAACTTAATTCAACCGTTAATATTGGCCAGACAAAAACTTAAAAGTTAGATTTTTAAGTCAGTGTTGAGACTTAACATGATGTCGGAGTTTTGAAAGCTGTATGATGCTGCTGAATCTGTTCAATACTTAGCTGGTTGCAACTAGAAGGAAAGTCTTTTCATTGATCCTATGTTATTAGAATAGTCTAGACAGATACATCATGTTGCTGCCAGATTTTGACTTTCATTTCTACCAAGTGATTAAACAATTGCCTCAAATTTAACTGTTACTTGCTGCTTTGCTCATTTTATTTGCTGTTTACATTACTGTTTTATTGCTTATTTTTACATTTTTATTATTATACATTACTTTGGAAATGTTAGATCAAGAAGTAAGAAAAATCACCCTATATTGCTATAATATTTTTAAATACTTTTTCTTTCTCTCTCTCTTTTGTTCCACATCAATTGTTGGGCTTTCTCCCATATTCATCCTAAAGGCTGGATGCAAAATACTGGCATTGACATAATTGGCCTTAAATTGTTTTAAACAAACTTGTTTAATATTAAAAGGCAGTGGAGGGGGATGGGGGGTTGGAAAGAAAGTGAGATAGATGTAAAATGCTTTTTTGGGGAAAAAAACTTGGAAATTTACTGTTTCAATCTAACTTCTTTTTTTCATTCAATCCTATTTATATCATTCAAAAATTAAAATCTTTGTGTGGTCTGTCAAGGATTCAAGGAATGGGCCAGTTAGTATCAAATAAAAAAATCAGAGGAAATGTTCCCAGGATACACATGCCAAGAATGAGTGCTAAACCTGCCTTAGAAATATATGTATAAATGCCAAACTGAAATCTCCTGCCTGATTTTCTGCCATATCATTTGAGAAGGGCAGCAATCCCTCCCACAGATAAGATCCACAAAAGTTATAACAATCCAAACAAATCACCAATCTGGTGCAATTTAGATAGAAAGTTCCACAGCCAATTTATCAAGAAAAAATAGAGGCAATCACGCCACACCCACAGAAAAATTCCAAGGTAGCTATATACCATTATATCTTACAGAGTATGTCTTTTTGTGATTATCCAAAGGGAAAAAAACAATTCTTTATTTTGGTCACTTATCAGTTTTACAATCTAAGACACAGAAATAACTTAAATAAAACAAAATGGAATGAAAAGGTAAAGTGAAAGTGATCAGCCCAGGTAAAACTTTCTTAGTTCAGGTAAAACACTTTGAACATTGGTAAGGCCACACTTGGAATACTGTATACAGTTTTGATCATCAAAATCCAAAAATTTTTTTGAGACTCTAGACAAGAGTAAAAAAAGATGATTAGGAAACCAGAGACTAAACCACATGATGCACAGCTGAGAGAACTG
This sequence comes from Arizona elegans, assembly GCA_022577455.1. Classification (NCBI taxonomy): domain Eukaryota; kingdom Metazoa; phylum Chordata; class Lepidosauria; order Squamata; family Colubridae; genus Arizona; species Arizona elegans. Next base: position 33,410,489 of record JAKOOJ010000004.1, read on the forward strand.
AGAATGTCTAGTCTAACAGGGATGACATGATAAGAGTTTTTCAATATTTCTTGTTACAGAGAAGAGAGGGTCAACCTATTCTTCAAAGCATCTGAGTCCAGAACAGGAAGTAACAGATGAAAACTTAACAAAGAAAGATGCAACCTAAGTCCTTCTTTCTATGACCAGGAGATCAAACATGTGGCGTCATGGCATCACATGATGTATAGCAACTTTTTTCCCCTTCGCTAAAACACGGGTGGCCAGTGCATGATGCATCCAGTCCGCAGGCCGCGGGTTTAACACCCCTGTTCTAAGCCATTCTGAAAATCTGAAATACCAGCATTTTTTCAAATAACTCAAATATATTCTGCACTGATCTGCCAACCTCCTTAAATGTGGGGCCCTTCTACACTAAAAGTCCTTCATTAGCCAAAACATTAGTTTTGTTTTGCTTTTCTTCATAGAGAGAAACTGGTAAATCATTTCTTACCTGATATCTATCCCTTTACTCATCTGTTCATTAAGTAATTATACAAATTATTGGATTTGGTTTTTTTTCAGTACTATGACACCCAACATTTGATTTTGTTATATTGAAAGATAGAAATATCAACTGGCAACTAAAGTGGAGAAGTGTATAATTCTGTGCCGTGGTGAAACATCCAAAACTACTAAGTTTTCCTTATTTACTGTTCAGGTCAAATCAAATTTATGAAAAATCAATCAAGTTTAGGCATCAGGAAAATTGCCTTTAGGAAATCAGATTCAAAATACAGAAAGCATAAACCACAGCTTATTGGCAAGCTTTTCAGAGAATCCCTGAAATTTTTGCTACTTAACATTTATATAATTTTGCTATCTGGTGGCCTGCAAAGTTTGTAAAATTAAGATTGTAATCAATTAGAAAGGAATAACATTTCCTACAATTCTCTGAGTTATAACTAGAATTTTATCAAATCACAAGTACTAATGCTGGAAAACAGAAACCTGCATACATAGAAACAAAAATCTTCTAGTGCACTTTTGCAACTATGCTTGGTTTACTTGCCTATTTGTATGAACTTGTATGTATAGTGAAGCCTGCGTTTCAAGAATCAAAGCGTTCATACTTTTGAAGTGCAAACATTAAAAATTTTAAAACTATATTTAAAGTTGCAATAATGTTTTTTTCTTTAAAAAAACCTGAAATGTCAAAAAGAATATATTTGCTTTGGAAGGATCTGAAGAGGAAACCACTGGAATGAGAATGAAATAAGATAATTCTCCTTTTGTTCTTTTTTTTTTAAGAGTTCTTATTTTTCTCTGTACTGGGCTGTCTTGTTAAAGATTGATGTTTGGTGTCACTTCTAGGAAGTGCAGACTGTTCGGCTTCATTGCAATCTATGTCCTCATCCCCTTTCTCTGTTGGATACCACATACTTTGGCAGCCGATATTCAGATGGGAAGTGCTTTTAATGGCAAGAATAGTTGCCAGTGAAACCTTTTCCCACAAAGTCCAAAATTCTGAATATGCATACATTAAAGAAACAGAAAGACAGTTACACCAAGAGGAAAACCACTGAGATTAATGCAGTTGAATGCAAATCCTGAAAACTCTTAAAGAGAGTCAGAGAAATAAAAAACAAGTTAATTTTATTTTATTCTTAATGTCATAACAAGATTCCAAAGAACTACATACAACTAATTCCACAACCAGAATATCGAGGAACATCTCTCATACCTGATGACAAATCGCATTCAAAATGAAAGGGATTTGTGAAAGCAGACTGCATTGTACTGTGACATAAAAGCCAGAAGTTTGGAGAAGTAGAAAAGAAAATAATAACAAATCCCACTGAGGATGTGAAGTCCACAAGGAATTTAAAGTAGCTTTTTGGATTCTGTCTTATGCATTTAAAGTGGCCCTGCATGTAAGTAAGGGTTTTTATTGGCCAATTTTGTTCCAGAAAAAATGCATTCCAAAAGCATGTGCAAAAAAAAGAGTAAGTTTTATTGTGTATTTTTTCTTCTAGCCATCAGCATAGGGGGAAAAAGGAAAGTATTTTGCTTTTATATGCTACAAGCAAAAAAATCTCACAGCTAAAAAAGGCCAATTGTTTAGCATTTGCCAGTTTTCCTTTAAATAATGCAGTTTAGCTGAAATTTGCTGTTAATGACCTAGGTAATCAGCATGCGAAGTATGTTCCTTGCTTCCAAAAGAAAACTCTATTCTTTATTTTTTTAAAAACTGATATGAACGCAACCACATGTTTATTGGACCCGTGCCCCTCCTGGTTGGTGCTGGCTACCCGGGAGGTTACACGAGGCTGGCTCCAGAGGATTATAAATGCTTCCTTGAGTGAGGGGTTCTTGCCTCCCGCCTTGAAAGAGGCGGTGGTGAGGCCCCTCCTCAAGAAGCCCTCTCTGGACCCAGCTGTTTTAGCAAACTATCGTCCAGTTTCCAACCTTCGCTTCTTGGCGAAGGTTGTTGAGAGTGTGGTTGCACGACAGCTCCCGCAGTACCTGGATGAAACCGTCTATATAGATCCATTCCAGTCCGGCTTCAGGCCCGGGTACAGCACGGCAACGGCATTGGTCGCGTTGGTTGATGATCTCTGGAGGGCAAGGGACAGAGGTTGCTCCTCTGTTCTGGTCCTATTAGATCTCTCAGTGGCTTTGGATACCATCGACCATGGTATCATGCTGCGCCGGTTGGAGGGGTTGGTAGTGGGAGGCACTGTTTTACGGTGGTTCTCCTCCTATCTCTCCGACCGGTCGCAGTCTGTGTTGGCTGGAGGGCAGAGGTCGACCTCAAGGCACTTGGTTTGTGGGGTGCCACAAGGGTCGGTCCTCTCGCCTCTCCTGTTCAACATTTATGTGAAGCCGCTGGGTGAGATCATCCGTGGTTTTGGGGTGCAGTGCCATCTGTACGCTGATGACACCCAGATGTACATCTCCATCCCTGACCACCCCAACGATGCCCTTGAAGTGATGTCCTGGTGCCTGGAGGCCGTGCGGGTTTGGATGGGGAGGAACAGGCTCTGACTCAATCCCTCCAAGACTGAGTGGCTGTGGCTGCCGGCGTCCTGATATAGTCAGCTGGTGCCATCGCTGACTATTGGGGGCGAGACATTCGCCCCCACAGAGAGGGCGCGTAACTTGGGTGTCCTCCTGGACACACGGCTGTCTTTAGAAGAGCATATGACGGCCGTGGCCAAGGGGGCTTTCTATTAGGTTTGCCTGATATGCCAGTTGCGCCCCTTTCTGGATTGGGACTCCCTATGCACGGTCACTCATGCCCTCGTTACTTCCCACCTTGACTACTGCAACGCTCTCTACATGGGGCTCTCCTTGAGGAGCACTCGGAGGCTCCAACTGGTGCAGAATGCGGCCGCGCGGGTACTTATGGGGGCGACATGGCGCTCCCACATGACACCTCTCCTGCGCGAGCTGCATTGGCTTCCAGTGGTCTTCCGAGTGCGCTTCAAAGTGTTGGTTCTCATCTTCAAAGCGCTCCATGGCTTAGGACCCGGTTACTTACGAGACCACCTTCTGCCTCCGATAACCTCCCACCGGCCAACACGCTCCCACAGAGAGGGCCTCCTCAGGATGCCGTCTGTCAGGCAATGTCGGCTGGCGACCCCCCGGGGAAGAGCCTTCTCTGTGGGGGCACCCGCCCTCTGGAATGAGCTACCCCCAGGGATATGACTAATTCCGGACCTCCGGACCTTCCGCCGGGCCCTGAAGACTTTTTTATTTCAGCAAGCCGGGCTGGGTTAAATTTTTAATTGGGTAAATTTTATGGGTAAGGGGTTTTAAATTGGAGAAGCCAAAGATAGTTTAATTTTGTTTTAATGTATTTTAATATTTGTATTGTGTGTTTTTAAATTCTGGCTGTTCACCGCCCCGAGTCCTTCGGGAGAGGGGGCGGTATAAAAATTTAATAAATACTAAATACTAAAATATAGGATGACTTATCAGGTTAATATTGTAAATAATCTTTACTTTTCTGTAACCCAACTTGATGCCAATAATATATGTTGCACTGTTGCATATGAAAGGAATAAGCTAATATTTTCCAAGCTATCTAAGGAGAGACTGGAACAATTATCAGTAAAAAGCATAAGAATTTTATTATCTAAAGAATAGTGACCTTAAAAACAATTGTTTCTTTATTAGATTTATATAACAAAAATGATACAGTCGTATCCAGTTCTGGAGAACAAATTGGCAAAATTTTCACAATTTCCGAAGTTTTCTTTACTTTTCAGAAGGTTGGCATTCTTGGCAAATAAGCTCTCTTCAAAGAAATGCCAGAAAATAATTGAGATTATTAATTGAGTGGTATGCGTCAGGTTGAGAACCAATCTCCACTCAATTACATTTGACCATTCCATTAGGTGCACTACATGTCCTGTCTACAAAGAAGTTACATCTGACTCAACCTTGGATTTGGGTCTTTTCTGCTTTGGCTCCCGCCCTGTAGGCTATCATTAGCTCCAATGTAAGACTGGCCCTGTCCTTAACATGAGATATAATAGAGGCTAGGGGGTGTGGGGGGGAGATAGGTAGGTCTGTAGGTCTGTAGCTTGTAAGTAGGTAGGTAGGTAGGTAGGTAGATCGATAGATAGATAGATAGATAGATAGATAGATAGATAGATAGATAGATAGATAGAGATAGATAATAGATAATAAATGGATAAGATATATGTGTATTCTAGAGGCAGGGAGCCTCTAGAATAAATCTTTCGCCTGTGATGGAGATTATCTTGTTAGTGGAAAGGAAATTTGTGTTCTCTATTATTATGCAAATGATGTAAATTACACTAGGAATACAGTTTTATACTACTGGACACTTGAGACTAATGGTTACCTTAGTCTCCCAAACGGTCCATTAAAATAAAATTATAGTCTACTTGTAAGCATATCTGAGACAACAAGATATCTTGTTATCTTGCTAGGAGTGGTGGGTTAAGGACTTGGATCCTAAATTTGGGAATTCATTTCCAAAAATGTCAAGATGTTTAATTTATATTAATTTATTTGTTTTTGTTGGATAAATTCTATATTTTTGTTGCATTGATTTTAAACTGGAAGATGCCTTGAGCGTTCATTTTGAAAGGAAAACATATAGCAAGTCAGTACATAATATCTCTTTTTTAAAAAGGGTGTTTATTATTTTATAACTAAGTACTATTATTTCTTTTATCTGTTATACAAATGAAAAGGAAAAAATGATGGAAAGAGTCTACTAATTGTTTGGTAGAGTAGGGAATTTTTTTTTCCATTAGGGAGATTAAAAAAAATATTCAGTTTTAAATATAGTTCATTCACACAAACGAGTGTTTGCATTTCTTTTCTCATTTTTTAATCCCCACCCCCACCCCACCCCCATGTCTATAATTCTTAGTTTTGTTTTTCCTTTGGTCAATATTTTTTTCTCCTGCCAACTGCAAAATTGAATTTACCTGTGTACCTTTTTCTGATTCAAATTACAAAAGATCAGTGTTTTTAATTCTACTTTCTGTCAAGGGTACTCTGGTTAAAATATCAATAATACACAGGAAGACAGTACTGTATATTTTCATTTGATACAGAAAATAACTATGATACTGGAAACATTAAAAAGGGACACAATAAAAAAGAGAAAACATTTCTCAAAATGAAAAATAAGGTTTTTGCCTGCTGAATCCAAGATATATAAGTAACAGCCTTAACTGGTACTAAGTCATATAGAAAAATTGCATAAATAACTCATAAACCTCATAATGTCAACTATTTGTCTGTATAATTGTTCATAAAAAGAATATTTAATTTCAGAAAAGTAATTTTGTATCTGTAAAGAAAAAAATATCCCTATCTCAAGCATCTATGTTCAAATCCTAAGAAAGTGAAAAAAATAAGATGGTGCTCCTACAGATATTATTTGGTGTCTACCAAACTCACTGCTTCATTTTACTTTTATTTCTTTTGTGATATTTTTAAAGTGAAAATACATATACAGAAAATCCTTGGCTTACAACCATTTGTTCAGTGGCTATTTTAAATTATGATGGTGCTAAATGAATGGTGGTTATGACATGTCTGCAGCATTTTAGCTGTTCCGATGATCATGATATGGGTGTTTGGCAACCAGCTTGCATGTATGGCTGCTTGCAACCTTCCATGCTGGCTTCCTCAGAAGGTCAGCGGATGCAGTGAAAGGAAGCACTAACATGATAACAATGGTCCAATATTTGAGGGGCTGCCATAAAGACAGTCTATCTTCCAAAGCACCAGAAGGTAGGATAAGAAGCAACGGATGGATACTAATCAAGGAGAGAACCAACCCAGAACTGAGGATAACTTTCCTGACAGTGAGAAAAGTAAACCAGTCGAATGACTTGCCTTCAGAAGTTGTGGGTGCTCCATCAGTGGAGGTTTTTAAGAAGCGATTGAACAGCCATTTGTCTGAAATAGTAGAGTGTTTTCTGCCTGAGCAGGAGATTGGACTAGGTCCCTTCCAACTCTGTTATTCTGTCAATGTGGAAGCCAACTGTTGTGGCTCCGTTACCTGAGCCTGTGTCATCGGCAGGAGAGGACTCAGAGAGTGAAGAAGTTGGCAAGGCCTCCCTCTCCAGGACCCTCCTCTCTGGCAATGCCTTCGGTGTCCGCCGAAGGGCAAGAAATAGGGCCGGGGCCAAGCACGTCCATGCAGCCACAGATGGGCAGTGATGAGGGTAATGAGTCCTGGCTGGATCCACGCCAGCGTCACAGAGATAAGCGCACACAACAGAAGAAAAGGCGTGCCCGAGATTAGGCTGAGTCACTGGACCACACCCCACAGGATATAAAAGGGAGTGTGGTGGCCAGTCAAACCTTGTGACGAACAAAGCTGAAAGCTTCCACGCCATTCTGCATTGCCGGACTTTTGCTATAAGACTTTTCAGGATTATCTCTGGACTTGATTAACTCCGTAATTATTGAGCTGTTTCTTTTGATGTATCAGAAGTGGAGAGAAGTTATCTCTCCTATTCGTAAATAATAAACTCTTGGCAGGCAGCCACTAGGTTGTTACCAAGTTCCGTTATCATAAGGAAAAAGATTTTGCCGGCTGGTTTGGTCTTTAACTCTTGAACGTCTGTTGGTGTGTGTGCGTGTGGTTGGGGACAGAACACCAACAAGTCTCCACATGTGCACCTTCTCCTGCCCCTTCTACAATGTTGCCCTGGTCAAATGTGCACCCTGAGCACTCTTCCCAAACCTCACCATGCTCCCTAACATCCCCAGAAGCCCTGCCATACTTCTCTTGCACTACTGAGCATCCTGCATGCCTTCTCCAAACCTCACGCCTCCCTATTTCTCACAGCTCTTCACTAGTCTCTCTGTCCTCTCTATACACCATCAGGCAACCCCCCCCCCAACTAGTCACACATATTTACTGATCCCCACAGGGCATCTCTCATATCTTGCAGACCAGCTAACACACACATGCACTTTCCCTAATCTTTGTCATCCTGCATCCCTTAACACTTCTTTGCTGTGCCTCCCTTGCACTTACATCCCTGCATCTACACCACCACTTGCACATCATTTTTGGCTCTTGATGACCCTTCCTTGCACCCTCACACAATCTCTCCAATTCTCCCTACACTTCCCTCACACTCTCAGACCATTTTCTAGCACACTGCACACCCTCCCCAAGCTTTACTACATGTCCCTTTTATTTTTTCACAACCTCTTATACTCTTCATACCTTGTGAACCACTTGGGACCAGAGGTGGGCTGCTCCCGGTTCTGACCAGTTTGGCCAAACTGGTTGGTCCAGTTCTGAATTGTTTGGAGAACCGGCAAATCGGACCCCTGGCCAGCCCGGCCCCATCCATTGTTCAGGAATATTTGGCCATTTTTCAGGCCATTTTTTTGGCCAAAATTGGCCCAAGAAATATCCTAAAAATGCCCCCCAAAATGTCCCAAAACCAGGATGTTTTGGGGCCATTTTTAGGCAGTTTTTCCAGCCAAAATCGACCCAAAAAAGCCTGGAAAACAGCCTAAAAATGGCCCGAAAAAGCTGGCTGCAAGAGGAAGAAAAGCTGGGTGAGCCAGACACAGACGTGTCCTGGGTCCCCTCATCCCAGAAGCAGCAACCTCACACTCTTCCCCTCTCTGCTGGCCCCCTTCTTCTCACGGGATAGCCCAGAAACAGAGACAGAGAGGGAGAACAGGGTGGCGTTTCTATGTGCTCCTGTTTCTGTGTGGCACTCTCCCCTCAATGCTAGCAGCCACTGCTGCCACCTTCTCCTTCTCCACTTCTGGGCAATTCCATGCGAAGAAGGGGTCTAGCAGAGAGGGGAGACTGCAAGGTTGCTGCTTCTGGGAAGAGGGAACCCGGGAAGCATCTCTTCCTCTCACAGCCAGCTTCTTTTCCTCTCACAGCCAGCTCTCCAGTCTAGCTTGACGCAGTCTCTCTCTCTCTCTCTCTCTCTCTCTCTCTCTCTCTCTCTCTCTCTCTCACACACACACACACACACACACTCACTCACACACACACACACACACACACACACACACACACAAACAAACAGGTTGATCTTTCTTTCCTCCTGACCCCCTTCCCCACTGGAGATCCCTGGATTCCATCCCCAACCCTACCTCTCCCATACAGGTACCAGCCACACAAGTAACGTAGACTTGGTCACGTCCACTCAGTCACATGGAACTCCTCCAGCCACACACACCCAGCCAGTCATTAGGACACAGAACTGATTGTTAAAAACTTTGGAGCCCACCACTGCTTGGAACTTGCAACTTCTTGCCAACTTGCCATATGACTTGGGTGTGTCTGTCTCACCTATGACTGTGAGATTCACTTAACAATGGCAATGAGGTCAGCTGGGATAGTCATTGCTAACTGAGGCAGTTGCATTTTATGACTTTATGACTTCACTTAGCAATGAAAACTCCAGTTGCAATATTAAGTCAAAGACTATCAAATTTAAAAGCCAATTTAGCTGTATTTAGAAGATAATATGCTACAAATCAAAGTACCAAATATCACTTTGTTGTGTGATCTCTTGATCCTACATATATCTTAAATATATTCTTTTTTTAAAGGATTAGTGATTAGTGCCTAGAATTTCCTTTGGGAGAAAATGACAAACTGGTAGAAAGCAAGCATTCAGAAATATGGAAAAAGTTAAGAAGTTCATAGAGAGCAATTTATTAAATTGTCTTCTTGAAAATTAGCATTTTAGCAAAAATTCCCTACTGATCTATTTTGTGGGAAGGCTTAGGATGTATTCTCAGCTGTACAGAGTGCTTCAAAATGCCACCCAACCAAAACTTTTATTAAAAATTCATTGATGGGAGAGTGCTAGGAGGAACATAGAAAACTAATATTAGAAAATAACTAAATATTCTCTATCAATTGTTTGGTTTCATTTTCATACTTCATTTCTATTCCTCCACTCCTTTGTAATACATCAGAATTTGTGAAAAAGGAAACAGAAGAGAATTCCAAAAAAATGAATAAACTATGACCAACAATTTTTAAGTATGGGAAAATTCCATTGCTGTTTATACGAATCTTTGTCCAGGGCAGATATTATTAACATATTTTTCATTCAAATCAAAGTCATGGGAACATGTCTTTCTCAATACTTATTCATACTTCATAATTGTTACATATCCTGTGTGATGGTCTTACTTCAACTTCCTGCAATAGTGTTGCAGATGAAAACATGCATCTGTAATGTAATACATTAACTTAAGCTTATAATATGTACAGGTAGTCTTCGATTTACAACTGTTCATTTAGTGACCATTTAAACTTACAACGTCACTGAAAAAAATGACTTATGACCATTTTTCACACTTACATGGTCAGGTGATCAAAATTCAGATTCTTGACTCATATATATGACAGTTTCGGGGTCATGTGATCATCTTTTGTGACCTTCTGACAAGCAGTCAATAGGTAAACTAGGTTCACTTAACCTTGTTACTAACTTAACAATTGTAGTGATTCACCTAACAACTGTGGCAAGAAAGGCATAAAATGGGGAAGAATTCACTTAACAAATGTCTCACTTAGCAATATAAATTTTGGGCTCAGTTGTGTTCATAAGTTGAAGACTTTTAAAAACAATATTTACTATATGAGGCATTCTTTGAAATAATGTCTTATGGAAGACTTGCACACGGAACAGAAATATGTCTTAAAATAATTGTGGGCCAAAAGTCATGCAATTATCAATTCAGTGCCTAGGAATGATGGAGTTGGTGATGTCCATGAGGACTGGATGGCTAGCATGTCTTTCTGGACAGAAATATAATAGTTGCAAAAAAGTAGATGGCAAGTGGCAGTGAATCACTGTTCAATGTAAATGGATTGACCAGGAGGGCATACAAGATTACGTAGCAAGCAGGCAGCAGGCAGCTAATGGTGCATATATTGTGCAGACCTATCTTGTAGCATTAGTTCTCAATGTTTTGTATCTTAATTCGTGCCAAAAATCCCATGATTATACAGCATTACCAACAATAGAGGAATAGTTGATGAAGACACAGAACTTGTAAAAGTGACTAAACTGATTTCCTGGATTAGAGAAAAAAACAATAACTGTGCGTATTTCCAATTAGAAACCCTTGCCAACTTTTTGAATAATACTGGAAAAATGCATTTATGACTTGAAGTTTTGAGAATTAAAAAAAATGAGTAAGTTTTTCTGTAATTATATAGTAAGAGATAACTTTATAATCATATATACATTTTATGCAAAGGAAAATGGAAATTTTCCATATTAATTTGATTATTTTATCTTTAATCTTTCTGTTAATTATACACACACACACACACACACGTACGCATACAAACATAATATTGAATTTATGATAACATAACAGATATAGATACCCTGTTTCCCCCAAAATAAGACATCCCCTGATAAAAAGCCCAATCAGGCTTTTAAGCGCCTGATGCTTAAGGCCAAGTGCTTATTTCAGGGTTCAAAAAAATATAAGACAGGTTCTTATTTTTGGGGAAACATGGTAGATACTGTTAAGATAATAACAATACTTATAAGTAATTGCTTCTCATTGTGGGAGCACCTTTCCTGTGAGCTGTAACCAAAAAGTATATCCGGATAATAGAACAGTATTATTTATATTGGCTCCTAAGTTCAAACCTCTACGAGCTTTATCATTCTGTTGAGATACTTAATTTCTTTTCTCAGCATGCAGAATTCTTTTTGCTTTGGTTTATTGGCAATGTCATCATTTGCAAAAGGAAATCATGTTCTCCCTAGGCTACTTTGCACCACTAGTTAAACATTGTACTATATACTATTCCACTATAGCACTTCACCAATACATAGTGACTGAAAATGGTATGAACAGGAAAATTCATTTTAATAATCATATTTCAGGGTCAAACCCAAGCACTAAAGAAGCAGAGAGGACCCCAAAACAAATACTTTTTTGAATGTATACATATATAGATATATTTGAGCCCCACAACAATACCTGCAGATTCCTATAATTATATCAAGCTGTACAGAATAAACTGAATGCTGTCATTTACAGTAAATAAAAAAAGTGGGGGGGGGGAGATATACAGGTGACTAGCTAGTATTTCATCCAGCATTCCAAAATCCTAGATTTAGCATGACAAGAGGATGCAAACAATCCAGTATCCAAGAACTGTAAAAGAAAGAATCTGTAAATAGAATGTAGTCTAAGCTCCCTACCACAAATATAAACATGATTTTTCCAATTAGGATCAGCATTTGTACAGAGGATATCTCTATACATGAAAACTCTTCCAACCTGCACAGTTTGACTGCTGGTCATAATATTTGTTAAAGAAAACTATTTCATATGGCTCCACAACACCTCAAAGGTATTATAAATAAGTGGAAATTGAGAAAGAGAATAAACAAGTAAAAAATTGAGACCACATAGAACAGGGGTGAGTAAGGGAGAAAATGCTGATCTGAGCTGAATTGATAGAGCCAAGAATTCATATGTTATGCTCACATAAGGTTTGTAGGATGTATAATATAAAAGTTTTAAAAAATCTCTCTTTCTACAGCCAAAATTCCCAGCTAGGATATTTTTTTTTAAAAAAATGACCAGGAAGCAGTGTCACATGGTGCTGTATAGGCAGGATTTAAGACTGAGCACTTCCCAAAAGGCATAGATCCTAAGCAAGGCCAATTTTTCCATTTTTAAAAATAGTTAGGACAAATGATCTTAACTATTCTCCCAGGAGGACAATAACAGAGGCTCAATTACTCTTCTGAGGAAGACAAGCATGAACAGATTGGTGCTCACTGTGTACTGCCAAAACAAGATAGAGGATGCTGAAACATCAATATTTTAAAAGAGAGGAAAAAAGCAAAATAGTCATAAAAAAATCTATTTTATTTCGCTGTTCGGCCTACATTATCCTTCATTAATATTTAGACAAAACCATTTTGACGGAAAAATAGTTCAAGAATTAATAAAAATGAAATAACTAGAACTGCACTCTGAACAATAAAACAACGCAGTTCACTTGCTGATATTCTGAATTATGTTTACATTATTGATTCAAGAAAATACTTTCTTTTGGAGTAGGAATCATTTGGAACATTTTCCAGGAATAGCAATAGCAATAACACCTAGACTTATATACCGCTTCACTCTGCTTTACGGTCCTCTATAAGTGGCTTACAGAGTCAACAATTTGGATCCTCATTTTATCAACCTTGGAAGGTTGGAAGGAAAATCTTGCTTCTCCTCTTATACCTATATAGCCCAAGAAAACATATTACCATCTTGTAAAACCCAAATGATTAGAACATCTACACCAGGGGTGTCAAACTGGCAGCCTGCAGGCCAACTGCATCACACACAGGCCATACCCACCCCAACTCCACAAAGGGAAAAAACATCACGATACATCACGTGACAGCAATGTGACGTGGCAAGTTTGACTCTCGTGGTCTAAACCAACATGTATAACACAAATTAGGGCTGGCAACCATTTTCTGTTTAATAACCAATACCATCTAAAAATATTCAACACATTTTGGCAGAAAGAAGATTTAAACCAAAAAAAAATCTGTTTTCATATTTGTTTTCCATATGCAGTACGATGCTGACTTTCTTGGGAAGCATGTTATTAATTTGGGTGAACTTCACAAAACCTAAGGGATTAACAGAATCACACTATCTCAAAGCCAGCTCCAGTTCCTTTTAAAAAAAACAACAACACTGCTCATACACATCATGCTGCTCTGTTGGTTTGGATCCCATTTTATTTCCTTTTACAAGAATGCTCACCAATATCAAGTGTGTCATACAGCTGGCTGATTTTTTATTATCATGTCAGCTATTTTAGAGATCCCTCTCCCACCCTCCCCCCCTCCCTCCCCCCCCTCTCTCTCTCTATCTATCTATCTATTAATTGCTTCTCACAAGAGAATAGCCAGTAACTTTGGCACTTTTCCTCTACATGTGTAAGAAAGTGCCTTTGGGGAAAATATGTCCAAGAAAGATCAAGTGTCCATACATACAGAAGAGCCATTTACCACAACAAATTCTGTTAGATAAACCCAGAATCAATTATGTTAAAATCTAGCATTTTATTACTGCACTGCAAAACTGTCTTAAATTTATGTATCATTTTAAAAAGCAGCAAATGAAAGAACATTTGAGCAAGCCTAAAATGGCTACTGTACACCATTTGATCATCTTACCCAGGGGGGAAAAGGATACTTTCAGTGATGCTTTATTTAAATACATGTTGTTTATGTGTTTTAGATTTTTTTTAATCCCTCCTTTATTACTTATATATGTAAAGATGGTAAACATCCTAATACTACTCCCTCCTCCTATTTCCTTCACAACAATAATCCTGTGAGGCGAGTTGGGCTGAGAAAGACTAGCCCCAGGCCACCTAACAGTTTTTATTCCTTAAAAACTTTTAATACTGTGTACTTTATTTAATTCTCATTTACAAAATTTCTGTTGAAAATGTGAATATTTTAAAAACATTGGAAAAGAAACTATTAGAATATTAGTAATTGAAATAAACTAAGCAACAACTGAAAGGACGAAAAATACAGTGGAAATTTTTTACTGTTTGCCGTTTCCTAAATTTATTCCTATTGTTGTGGCCCATCAACGGCCTGTGCAGTTAGTAGCTGATTCCGACAGCGAGAAGGCTGGTGTGGTGCTGCGCCAGCAGCCTGTGCAGTTGGCACTCGAGTCGGACAATGAGGAGGCTGGAGAAGATGTGGTACCAGAGGCGGTGATTCAGCCAGTCCTTCAGAACCTCCAGAACCTCCCATAAGTGAAGAGGAAGAAGAGGAGGAGCCTCTTCTCGATGCATGAGCATGCAGAGCTGTTAAAAGGCAGGAGTGGCTCCTCAGGAGGAGGTCTCCTCGAGAGTAAGGCTTGGGGCTAATTGGCCATTCCCCTAGCCTATTTAAAGAAGGACAATAACTGATGAAATTTGCAGGAAACAACTTCATTCAAATTCCTTCGCATCTTGATTACATAAAATGTTTGATTTGGCTCTCTTATCAGTCTTCCTGCAAATTGCTTCTGAGCATTCTGCCAACCACAGTAAGATTATGGTTATCTGAAATACTGTGCCTCAGAACTGAGTTATTATTCTTTGAATTCTTGTCGGCTGTTAATGAAGTTAAATTAACAGCCCTTGTTCAGAAAAGATTGATTTATTGTACTTGTGTACAAACAACTATTAAGAAAGCTCATTAGTAGTCTTTAATTAGTAAATTAAGGTTTGTCCGGACTTTCTGTGTGCTACATTCTTTGGGGTCTATAGCTGGGGCAGAACACCTATAGAACTCTTCTAATAAAATATTTGAAGTCCTTGACAGGAAAAAAAAAAAAAACAGTACAGTTTAACACATGTGAGCAATATGCTTAATAGTGGCAACTTTCAGCCTGTTGACTAGTTCTTGTCACCAGCACAGTCAATACAATGCAAAAAACTTTAGGAATGTGACCATTCAATCCAGCCAAGCAAATCCACGATTGGATTTGAGATACTGGTCACGTCAGATACTGTCAACACTAGTGGCAAGACTGTTTGCTGTCCAACTTTGAAAGCTAAGCTTCTGAAATCACACTGTACAATTTACTTTTTAAATTATTTGCCTTATTAAATTTTAGTAATGTCCATTATTATTTTAACTGTTTATTTTATTGTTTTTCACTTTGTTTCTTTTAATTTTGTTTTTAAGATATATGCCACCCCAAGGTTGAGATGGGCAGCTTTATAAATCAAATGAATAAAAATAAATAAATCATGCTAATACAGCATAATTTGCACTTTAATTTGCTCTGTTAATGAAATAAAAAAAATATTGATCTGTTTCAATGTAGTTGTATTCATCTGGTTTCATAAAACTAAACCAGCATAAATCAATGGAGTTTGGCTGAACCAGCTTTTTTTTTTTTAATTTAGTTTTTAAAAAATCTAAAGCTATATTTGAAATCCACATAATTTACCCTCCATTATGATCCAAATAAGAAAGATATTTTCCATGTACAACTAAATTAAAATGAAGGCTTAGGGAGAAATGAGTTTCTTTCAGTTGTATAGCTTGGTTCAATAACAAAACTGTTTAAGGATTTGGGCAAGGGGTAATTGCTGTTAACTTGTGTAGATTCTTCTTCAAGCAAGCAACAATGTGTGATATTTGGATCCAGAAGGTCTTACCAATTGCAGGTCAACATCGAAATAATTCTTGCATTAAATGGTCGTTGCTTACCTGAACGACCCTTTTGTCCTCGCTGTGAAGACACTCCTCAACATGGGTACTGCTCACTCTCATCCGCATGGCTGGGTGTCAATCAAACCCTCTGGAACTGGATACGCCCCTGCTTCCTGCTCCTTCCTCAGTGTTTTCACGAAGACAGCTTGGCCCAAGGGCATCAGGACGAATTCAAAGAAAATCTTCAGATTACAGGACAGGAACAGAACAGCTACAGAGGGAAATAAGAAGAGACCTCCACCAAGGCCAGACCTGGCGACTAAAAGGGAGGGACGGAGTGTCTTCACAGCGAGGACAAAAGGGTCGTTCAGGTAAGCAACGACCATTTTCCTCCTCGCTGTTCAGACACTCCTCAACATGGGACATACCCAAGTTCAAGAAAAATGGGAGGGACTTAAGATGAAGGCTGACCTTGGGGAGAGATTACAGACTGTAAAACCCTTCTGCCAAAGGCAGCATCTGCCGAGGCAAACCTATCTAAACGATAATGAGTTACAAAGGAAGAAAGGGAGGACCAGGTTGCCGCCCGGCAAATATCATCTACCGATGCCTGGGTAGCCCAAGCCGCTGATGTTGCAGCACTACGGGTAGAATGGGGCAAGATACCGCCCGGGACAGGAACCTCCCGCAACTCATATGCCCTAGAGATACATGCTTTGAGCCACCTGCCCACTGTTGCCGAGGATACTTTCTGACCTAAGGAAGAGGGGAGAAAGGAGACCAACAATGCCTCAGTCCTGCGGAAAGAGGCAGTTCTCTTAAGATATCGTCTCAAAGCCCTTCGCACATCCAAAGTATGCCAACGTCTCTCAGCGGGATGACGAGGGTCCGGACAGAAATTTGGCAAGATAACTTCTTGAGCCCGATGAAATCGAGTGTTCAATTTCGGGACAAAGGCCGGGTAAAGTCGCAAGACCACACGGTCAGCGTAGAAGATACAGAGATCACTTCTCATAGAGAAGGCCGCGATCTAGGATACTCTGCGAGCTGAAGTAATTGCCAACAAAAAAGCTATCTTCAATGACAGATATCGCAGGCTGATCGAAGCAAGAGGTTCGAACGGTGGTGCAGTCAAAGCCTGTAACACTAATGTAAGGTCCCATGTAGGGTAGCGATGAATCGGCAGGGGCCGCAGGTTGGTGACCCCTTGAAGAAAAGAACGGATCCGTGGATCCTGAGACAAGGGAGTTCGATTATCCCCAGACAAGACAGTGGCCAGAGCCGCCACCTGACGGTGAAGGGTCGCTGGAGCTAGTCCTTTAGAGAATCCCGCATGAAGGAAACACAGAATGTCCGGAACGCCTGCCGTCGTGGGATCAACATGATGGGCACCGCACCATCTCGCAAAAGCAGTCCATGAAGCATCATAAATGCGACTCGTCGATGGTCTCCTAGCGGCTTGAATGATGGAAATAACATCCTCAGATAAATGGTCGTTAAATAGCTTTATGCGCTCAAATGCCACACGGCTAATCGGAGCCATTCTGGCTCCGGATGGCGTACCGCACCTTGAGTCAAGACAACTTTGTCGGGTGGAAACCTCCACGGTGGTTCGACGGACAGGTTCTTGAGGTCTGCGAACCACTCTCGGTGGGGCCAATACGGCGCTACCAGGAGTAGATGCGCCCGCTCTTGAATCGCCTTCCGAATCACTTTGGGAATAATCGGCAGAGGGGGAAAGGCATAAAGGAGCCCTTGAGGCCATGGACTCCGAAGAGCGTCCAGACCTTCTGCCGCCAGCAACGGGTAACGGGAATAAAATCTCGGTAATTGAGTATTGACGGCTGTCGTAAACAGGTCCACTGTCGGCAGGCCGAACCTCCTCGATAGGTCCTGAAACAGGCCGGGGTCCAACCGCCACTCGGCGTGATCTATCTGGCCTCTGCTGAGCCAATCTACTTCTCGATTCACAGTCCCGGAAATGTGTTCGGCTTTTATTGATGTTAGATGGAGCTCCGCCCACGACAGAAGCCTCTCCGTCTCCTGCATTAGAGTCCAAGAACGGGTCCCCCCCTGCTTGTTGATATGGGCCTTGGTGGCCACATTGTCCATTAGGATCAAAAGGTCCTGGCGATACACAAGATGTTTGAAGTGTAGAAGAGCGAACCTGACCGCTCTGAGCTCCAGCCAATTTATATTGTGCCGGTTTTCGGTTGATGTCCAGACACCTTGGGCTAACTGGGCATTGAGATGGGCCCCCCATCCTCGTAGACTCGCGTCTGTGGTTAAAACAAGCCGTGTCGGTTCCAGAAAGGAGGAGCCTCTGCTGAGAGCCAGGGACAACCACAATCGCAGGGAAAGCCGGACCGGTGCTGGTACTGTCACTTTGAAGAGAGATTCCGCTCGACCTTGCTTCTGGAACAGGAGCAGGAACCATTGTAGACGACGAAGGTGAAGACGAGCCCAGGGTACAATGTCTATGCATGATATTAGTTTTCCCAGGAGCTTGGAAAGCACCAACAACGGGACCGTCCGGGTTAGCAAGATGTGAGCTACCAATTGTTGAATGCTGGCTCGTCTCTCGGGAGACAGGAAGACCACACACTGCGTCGAATCGATTGTTGCTCCGAGATGTAGAAGACGAGTTGCGGGGACCAGATGACTTTTGGTGAAATTCAAAGTGAATCCGTGTTCCTGGAGCGTCTGAACCACCAACTCCTGGTCCTGAATCGCCCGTTCAGTTGACGTTGACAGGATTAAGATGTCATCGAGGTAGCATGCTAAACGAACCGGAACCTCCCTGAGCGACGCTGCTACCGCTGCCAGTAGTTTTGTAAATGTCCTCGGGGCGGACGAAAGGCCGAACGGCATAGCCCGATACTGAAAGTGATGGTCTCCAAAGGCAAACCTGAGGTACTGCCTGTGTGAGTGGTGAATGGGCACGTGTAGGTACGCCTCTTTGAGATCTACAGATTGCATGAGATCTCCCCGCTGGATGCAGCCTAGTAATGACTTGAGAGAATGCATTTTGAACCGACGGTATAAGATGTGTTGATTGAGGCGTTGTAGATTCAAAATGCCTCTCCAACCGCCCGAGTTCTTCGGAACCAGGAAAAGCGTTGAATAAAAGCCGGTTCTGAGCTGGTTGGACGGAACATGCTATATTGCATTTATGCGCAACAGATGTTGAATCTCGAGAGAGAGTAGGAGCCGCCTGTCCGGTTGGGCCGGCCAAGGGCAATGAACGTAAAAATCCCGTGGAAAGGTGGTGAATTCCAAACATAGACCGTTGGTGACAGTTTGGACAATCCAGGCATCCGAGGTTGTAGCCGGCCACCGATGGAAAAAGGCCTGGAATTTCCCACCGATTGGAGCCAGGGACGATGAGTCACTTGCCTCGTCTGGCGTAGCGGGCAGAATAAGAAGACCTGAAGGGACGTCTGGTGTTGGCTTGTCGGCGACCTCGGTCTCGAAAGGATGCCCGATCAGAAGCTGGCTGGTACTGGAACTGAGATGGTCTGTAGTAAGAGGCGCTCCCGGCGCCTTGCTCCTGACAAAAGGGCTGCCGGTTATAAGGTACGTAGCGCCTATCCTGGCGTCGAAAGGAGGTGGGCAGAACCTTCTTTTTATCCCGGTTCTCGACCAAAACGGGATCCAGGGAGGAGATGGACTTAGCGTCAGCTCTCCAGTTATGGAGCCATAGAAGACGTCTTGAAGAAACCGTTGAGGCCAGGGCACGAGATGCAAATTTTACGGCATCCAAGGACGCGTCAGCTGAATATTCAGCTGCTGCTATCAGTTTAGCCAGGTCTTGTTGCAAACGCGCATCCTCAGGTGGAAGTCTGTCTTTCAATTGACGCAACCACACCAGCAATGCTCGGTTGAAGAAGGATGACGAAATAGAAGCACGGATGGCCCAAGCCGTTGCCTGGTGCGTCTTACAAAAGGCCATTTCTGCCCGCTTATCTTCAAATTTGAGGCCATCCCCTGCTTCACCTACCAGAACGGAGGAGGATGTGAGACTAGCCACCGGTTCATCAATTGTAGGTAACTGCAGGAGGGCATCCAGCACAGGAGCCGAAGCGTAGAGCTTCCTATCGAACGAATTTGGACCAGAAAGTGAAGCGGGGTGGTCCCATGGCTTTTGAATGACCTGGCAGAAAAGGTCAGGACACGGCACAAAGTCATCATCAGGTTGAGGCAGATTAAACAAATTACTGTTAGGGCCCGGAGAAACCGAAGCAGATGCCAAATTGGGGTTGTTATCCATATTAGTGGCAGCTTTCGCTTTGCATAGGAGAGAACGAAATAAGGAAGGCTTAAATAATCCAGGAAAGGCTGGTTTGTCCTGGACCTCCTCCTCGTCATCAGACATCTCAAAGTCCTCCAGGACCTCATCCTCCCGGGCATGTTCAGGCACGAGGCCATAAGAAACAGAATGTTGTTGTCCACAAAGAGGCTGACTATGACATGAAGCGGCAGGAACACAAACTGGAGTTGGAAAGGCAACAGTGGCCTGCTGAAACCCCATTTGAAACATATGGGACATCGCCTGAGTGAAAATCCATAGGCTGAACAAAAGCAGGGCCCGCTTCAGGACGGAGACCAGCTGCAGTGGGAGTGAATGTAGCTTCAGGGGCAGGCCGAGAAGCCTGAGACAAGTGGCTAGCAACACTAGATGACCTTGACCTAGCCCTAACACCAGATTGGTTAGTCTGACATAATGGTAGCCCCTGAGAGGTGGATGGGCCATCCACACACCCGTCACCAGAGATTGGACCCTCATCAAGGGGAACTTCTGGGTTACAAGACACCTCATGACCTACATTTTCCTCCACTGGCCCCATCTGTTGTTTAGCCCTGGCAAATCATTTTTCTAGGGCATTGTGCCTACGTTGGGCATCTTTATCAGCCTTAGAAGACCTGGTGGATTTTGCAGGTTTAGAATGCTTAGACTTCTTCCCCTTGACCTGTTTGGGGGAAGGTGCTGGAGTAGGAGAAGGACTGTTATCCAGGTCAGAGGAAAGGGCAACTTCCTCCATATTATCCATAATATCAACCCGTTCACAATTCCAATAATTATCAAAAATGAATCAATTTCAAAAGGGAAATTTTTTTTTTATAAATCAATAAATCAAGGTAAGTACTTCCCTGAACTGCTGCAGGCACCTCTTTCCAGACGGGTGGTAGATGCAGGTAACGTCTGGACTGCGTCCACACCTGCCAACGACCCAACGACCCTGGGAACCAAAGCCCAGGTCGCGGTGGCAAAACGGCAGCTCAAATCAGCGGGTGTCCGACAGCTCACAAAATGGCGGCCCGCGATGGCATCCAGAAGCGAGTCGCAGGCCAGGCGAAACAAAGCGCCTACGGCTGGACCGAAGCTGCCCTCAAATCAGCTGAAAATAACGTAAAATCGTAAGGGAGTTTGCCAGCCAGCAGGGATTCTAGCCGAGAGGACCTGTGGGCGATAACAACCTCCGCAGTCCTTCGGCAACTGAAGAGCGGCAAATGGCGGGAAAAAAGGAATAAAAAAAACGCCAGTAAAATTAAGCCGCTAATGGCGGCCGGAGCCCCAAGCCGCCGTTACGAGCCTGCAAGCTTGTCCAAATTAAAGGCAGGCAAAGCGCAGCACTCACAGAAAGAAATAAATCAGAAAATATCACAAAATAATAGTTAAAAGTAAGGCATATAATTGAATAAAGTACAGAGAATAGACACCCTGAATGCTCTTGCAAATAGCTGAGTAAAAAGACTGAGGAAGGAGCAGGAAACAGGGGCGTATCCAGCTCCAGAGGGTTTGATTGACACCCAGCCATGCGAATGAGAGTGAGCAGTACCCATGTTGAGGAGTGTCTGAACAGCGAGGAGGAAAATTAACATATAACAATCTAGACTGAATCTAGGGTATCTTTGAATGATATTTGTTTTCAATAAATGTTATCCTGAAAGAGTTTTTATCACAAGTGGGATGAACTTCGTTGGAACTGTAGAAGTATAATTTGGTTGTTTCTTCTTCTTTTATTTCTCAGCAAACATCATATAATGTGCTTTCAGCAAATATTGTCTGTTCTTCAGTTACACAAGAAAATCGTTTTCTGTATACAAAAGAAGAATTGTTAAGCCTACTCCTCTAATCAGCACACAATATACCTGGCAAGAAACTATGTACTCTGGAGCATCCATTGAGCACTGCATCAAATATAGAAGCCAAGGAACACCCAGGAAACAGAAGACCTTTTTAAAAAATCCTGTAAGGCTTAATTATTTGAGTTTCAAACATTTCCTTTGTCCACTCTTCCACCTTCAAGTCCTGGCCACCTATCCAGTTTTGGTTAATTCTATATATTCACATGATGTAAATTCCACATGTCTTTTTAACTTCACGGCTTGTGTCCTACCGGAAAAAAAAATTCTTGCAGATTGCTCAATTTATTGTATTTAAATATTGTTTTTTTACTAGTAATTGCACTATAGATTATGTGATGGAAAAAATTAATCCTTTGTTTAAGGCATAAACCCAAGTTCCTGTCTATTCTGCGGATGTTAGAAATCCCATGACTCTTGACAAGTAAGAGAGGGAATATTAACTCTTAACAATGTCTGGCTAAGAACCCAGAAATGTGTGTGTGTGTGTGTGTGTGTGTGTGTGTGTGTGTGTTGTGTGTGGTGTGTGTGTGTGTGTTTTATTGAAGCTTAAGCTCTCAGCACAGTAGACAAAGAAATTTTTAAATGAGGATTGGAGGAAAAAAATAAGTTATAAAGTTATTATAAATCAAAAGATATTGTGAGCTGTAAATACATATGAATATTAAATTTCCTATTTACCTTTTGGAAAATAGATATAAACAACAAGGGTTTGTTAAGTTAAATTATTATGTTGAACTGCAATAGAGTTAGCAGTTTGAAGGTGAAATTATTATAGGCTCTAGGTCTGTAATTTGTTGTTTGTGTTTGCATCTAGCAATTAAGGGCTAATAGAAATCAATGTGGAATTTTCCAGTACATATTAAATCTCCTTAAAGTTCTTGGTTCCACCCTTCCCAAGTTCCTAGCAACTTTCCAATATATCAATTACCTTGAATGACTCAGGGCTGACAGATAACAAGAGCTGGAGCTACTGTGCCTAACAGAATGATGGATGTCCTCCTTGGAATTGGGAGTGGGGGAGCCGTTGTGTGCACAGATTGTTAAGAGGAACAGAGAACACTGATACCAAGAAAGGCCACCCTACAGAGCTGTGGATCGATGTTATTATTTTTAAGAAGGAGCCTTTCTGATGATAATACATGGCTGACTCTGCAAGTGAGAGCTTCATAAATCTTTTTCAACTGAAAGATCCTGGTCGTGCAGGTTGGAGGACAAACAAAAGAATCAAAAGAATCAGGATGTGAAGTTTTTGTATAGGTCATGTTAGGCTTGCTTGTGGGACTCTGCAATAATACAACAATGGGCAAAACTGCAAGGCACAGCTTTCTTTCTATGCTTTGTTTCAACTGCTTCCCGTTATAGTTTTAATTTCACATTCCTAGGGTTACTGCATGTTAAAAAGTTCAAATGATGCTAATTCTTTCCCTTGTTTCAAACAGATATGTGTTTTGATGCACACTTTAAGAATAAATTGTGTGCAACTAAAATCAGTGATTTTAGTGATCTAATTGAATCCTGCATAACTTAGTTAATCCTTGTTTACAATATATTTATTCCACAAAATATACTTCTGTGGGGGATATTTTACCATTGCTGTGGTAGCTACTTATTATTACTTAGTACTTATTTCAGAGCCATTTTGGTGTAGTGGTTTAAGACAACAAGATAAAACCACCAGGCTGCAAATTGTAGTACTGCCCTAGCCACTATGCTGGCAGGCAGATTTTGTACCAGAGACCCTGGTACAAAAGAAAGGAAGCAAAAGAAAGGAAGCAACTGAAAACCAGTAGCAAAAGTTGTGCAAAGCAAACAGTATGAACTCATCCAGGCTATTGCTAGGAGATTGTTTTTGGTAAATCCAAAATTAAGATAAATGAATTATGTAGATAATAACACTGCAATCAAGTAGACAATAAAGCAATTAATATCTTAGTATAGTATCTAATGAATTGTAGAGTTTTATAATTTGGACAGAATTTAGAACATTTATTTAATTTTAAAATCAATATTATTAAAGTCTATAAAATGAATTATTATAAACTTCTAATAAAGCTGGGTGCAAAAAATATATAAATGATTATCATTCAACATGAAAACCATCCAGACCAGGATTTTTCCTGTTTCTAACACTTGCTGATGTTTCAAATGTGCTTCCAAAATATCCACACAATCTTGTGATTGTTGAAATATTTCACTCAAAAAATTACTCATATGTCATTGATTTACCATAATCCCAAATATAAACCATCCTCATAGAATGCCAGATATACTATATTTGTTCTGTCACTAACTTCTCATTTACTAAAAAGCAGAATGGTATGCTCAGTCCTCTAGATTCTAGAGCCATGATGGTGAACCTTTGGCACGCATGCCAGAGGTGGCATGCAGAGCCCTTTCTTTGGGTACGTGCGCCGTTGCCCCAGCTCACCCAACTGGTCGTAGCATGATGTATGCATGTGCATCAGCCAGCTGGTCATCGGGTTTCTGGAGAGCACATGCATGCCAGACAGCTGGTTGTTGGGTTTCTGGTGCTCTGGAGTATGCACACATGCATGTTCTGGTTTGGGTACTCTGCCTAAAAGTTTCGCCATCACTGTTCTAGAGGATTCCCTACTATTCCAGATGAGAGAGGGAAAGAGAGGGAGAGAGAGGGAAAAACTGCCAAACAAAGCAATGTTCTTCAGCCACCCATGATTATTATTTTGTTTTTTTTAAAGCTTTTTGATTACACTGACTATCCAAGACATTCTTGGGAAGAAAAAAGCTGATATTTGGGCCTGCCACTCCATTTAATGTTTTTAGTTAACAGAATCTAAGAAAAGAATACTAGGTGGGGAAGAGAACGTGGATGGAATTATACAAGATGTATGAATGCATTTTAAAGGCCCTGAGTTCTACAGTATGGCTTAGAATGTGTTGACTAGGTTCGTAAATACAACTGTAATATTTGTATGGAGATAATAAATCAGGATTTTTGATGGAATTCTGATATCTACTACAATTTTGCAGGATACTCAAATGAAACAGGTATATAGTTTGACATAAATTCCTGCCTTATTTCTGGTGGGATGCCATCAAAATCTCTAATTAATCCAGGGATATAAGGACTTATTGAATTCCTAATACCACAATGGAAAAAATATAATGCAATGAAAACAAATAAATTTGTTGGCAGAAATGCAGCTTTCATTTCAATCAAAGATCATTTATATGGCAATCAACTAATCATTTAGATGAGGCAAATCCAACATAGAATGTGGTCAAAAAATTCCTAATCTGAATTGGCATGCGCTTTCAATCTATACACACTCAGCTCCTAAATATCACCAAAAGGATTTTTTTGAATGGGAATGTTATAAGAAAGAACAGTTTTCAGTTCAGCTCAGCAATAGTGTTTCCTACTAGGATAAGTGTAAAAATAGATTGAATGTCTTTAAGAAATAAATTACAAACTTCCCAATAGCATACAATGCTAAATTAAAGGTTTAATAAACTTGGTATGTATTCTTTCTTTGTGAGCTTAACTTTTACTGAATAATCAAGACATCTGCTTCAAATAATGCATTTGAAATGAAACAGAAACAAATACTAAATAAATGAGCAAAATGGTGTGGATGTGTGAAAAGGGAAGTGTCATAGTTTCCAGATTTGTAAATAAATAGCATGAAACATGGGAAATGACCATAAGAAGAATGTGAATTAATAGCATACTTATTTTCTAAAGATGGAAATACATTAGAAGCTTAGCCTCTTGTGAATTTAAAATAAGGAACAAAGGGTATTAAAGGGAATTTAAAAGATGCTATTACTATTGCAACACTAATTCCTACACTGACTTATTCAAACCTGTTACAAGCTTATTTTTAACAATCTGTAAACTTCTTAGAAATGCAGGATACTTTTTTCCCCAAAATCAAGAATACACAGATTTTTTTTTAAAAAAAGTTGTATCTACATCTTCCTGTCAGAAGATACAGGTATAACATTGTCTTCCAGAATGTAACATTATACATCTGGTCAGCAAACATCTGGATATTCATCTTAGCTCATCATTTCCTTCTGTAAGTCCAGAAATTGTCAGTTATTTCAGCTGAGATTCGCCCCATGGGAGAAAAGAAAAAATTACATCCTTTTTTGTCCAAGTTTTATAAACTGAACTTTACCTTTTTCCGTAGGATGCCAATAAGTATAAATATAAGCAGTCTGAAGTCTTTTTATTGTGGTTTTAAGACTATGCATATTAATTCCTAGGGCCACGCAGGAAATATATTTAATTAATTTCATTCATTAAACAACTGAGTTTAAAAATTTTGTTCAGAAAATGCAACAACTAAGAGCTTCCCATTGATTAACTCCTAGTTAAGCTCAAAAAAACAGAACTGGGAATTAATAGCAGCTTCCAAAATTGCAATGTGTAAATATACAGATCTGGTTTTCAACATTTTCTTTTACTAGTTAATAAGAACTGAGATTTCAGCAATAGTAAAGTCTTCGGAGAGGAGCAGCATATAAATTTAATTAATTAAATTAAATTAAATTAAATTAAATTAAATAGATGTACAGACTTCTGAGGAAAATGGCAAACTGAAGAGCACAGCTTGACAACCACAATGGAATGAAGTAGACTATCTCTTTATAATTCCTCTCTAGGTAAGAGGAGATTTCAAATTGGCCACAAGTGCCTTGGACAATTGTTCCTTGCGAGAAGATTGCAAAACAAGAGTCTTCGATGGATTCAGAGCTCTCTGAAATTAAGGCAATAGTTATCTTGATTAACCCAGTTAGTACCTAGGTAGTACCTAGTAACTACACTGGATTTGCATATGTTCTTTTCCAATTACCTTTGAGCCTTGGTAGTACAGGGGTTTAAGGCACCCTGTTATTAAGCTGGTTATTAAGACCAGCTGCCTGCAATTACTGCAGGGTTCGAATCTCTCCAAGACTCAAGGTTGACTCAGCCTTCCATCCTTTCTAAGGTAGGTGAAATGAGGACCCAGTTGTGGGGGCAATAAGCTGACTTTGTATAAATATACAAAAGGATGAAGGCTATTGCTGAGCACATTGTAAGCCGCCCTGAGTCTTCAGAGAAGGGCGGCATATAAATCAAATTTAAAAAAAAAAATTTCTTGTTAACTACTTTGCAGCTATTAGAAACATTTGGATCCACAAGTTTGAAAACACTGGATGAATTCCTTCAATTCTTACGGAACAAAGTTTTACATACAAGTTTAAGGACTTTAACAAATAATCTTTTGCAATAAACAGCAAAAAGGTGATTAGAACTTGGACTGTGGAAAGTTAAATGGACTAAAGATCCAGATAGATTTGAAATAAGACTATGAAATAAGAAAGAATTCTTATTCTTTCTATTCTATTCTATTCTTATTATCCTTATCCTTATCCTCTAAGAATCCTTTCAATGAGAAAATGCTACTGTTTTGAATTTTTTTTAAAAAGAACATGAGAGGATGAGATTTTGTAGATTGGATTCATGACAGAACAAGAAAAAACTCAAGATTTTTAGTAAAGGAAAAGAACAGTTAAATTTGACTTGCTAATACACAATGGAGTAAAATATTTTAACATTGGATAATATTGAAGAATATTTTTGGACAATGGATCCAGAACTTTTAAGAGTAACTCCCATATAGAAAGATTGTATAGATTAGAAAGATTATAAAGGAAGAACAATTTTACCTGAGAAGATTCATTTGAAAAATACAGACTAGAAGAATGATATGGAAAAATAGGCCACACTGGACATACAAAATAATGTCTTCATAATTAAAAGGGATGTGCAGACAAAAAATCAAAAGCAAGACTTAAATATTTTTTTTATGGATTTATAAAAGAGACTTCTAAATGTTTGAAGATTTTGTGAGAATGAACAATAAAAGAAATAAAGTTCCAAGATGTTGTTTGAAGGGAACAAAGATCAAGATTTTTGAAAGCAAAAGTAATATAAAATTAGTTTATTTGATCAAAATTAAAATAGATATCTCTGGTAATTCTTGTTGGACTTTTGCTGATTAGGACTGAATAAGGAGCTTTGCAGTGTTGCTTATAGATAAAAGATTGCTGCATTCTTCTCATGACACAGAAATATTCCCTTCACAAAGAAAATGAACTATCATATTTATAAATAATGCATACAACTAAGGGAAGTATACTGCCATTTATACTGCCATTTTGCATAACATGATGCTGGTCAGGCATGGACCAGCAGTTCTCAGACAAGACAGAACTGCTAGGTTAACACTGAGCAAGTGTCTGTTCTGTAAATTGGAACATAAAATAACACTTTCAATTGTTTTGATCGAGAGAAGTAGAAAAGGGATTAGAATATAAACTCTGTAGCAAATACATACAGTCATGCCTACATAGTTTAATTTCTGTATCCAACAGCATCAAGATTTTTTCTGCATATACAGCTTTATTGCTTTGAAATAAAATAACTTACCTAACCATGTCAAGTCCATGAACTTCTCTAAGCCAGTTTCTGTGTATGGGTTGAGGTGTCCAGATTTATTGCTGTGCCTGACATGAAGACAGACACTCTATGTAGATCTCTGCTTCTGTGGGTAAATTTGGCAGGCTAAATTCCCCGTTTTCTTCCCCAGATACAATTATTTTTTGCACTTAGTTACAGTAAGATGCTAGCATGAAGCTAGATTACTACCATAAGTGTAGCATATTATGCATTTTCCTATAAACACAGCTTCATTGAATTAGATTTCATAGAAAACAAGCTGCCTATTGTACCCTTGAAATCCCTCTGTGTATTCTGACTTTTTCCAGGCAATCTAGGTCCTCTACTTGGTGACAGCTCAAATCATTGAAAGGCAGGTTAAGGGAGGGTTTCATCTGCATCAGCAATAACACAAAACAAATCCCTCTACGAGAACTTGCCCAGAGCAGTCATTTCTGGTTATCATCATTGTATATATTTATGACCACAGTACTACTATACACTGCAAGGGCACTGGGAAAACAATACTGTTTTCTGAAAATTGTATAAGCTTTGTTATTTTCAGAGAGTTCTAATGTTTAATACAATTGTGGAGGTTTTTCAAAAGGTTCAATGGCTGGATTAAGAATTAAGGGCAGATGGTTGGCCTATACATTAAGGAAAAAGCAGAGTATACGGACTATTGATAGTATTGATATTGGAGGGAAAGAAATCTTTCAACAAAAATTAATTAAAGAAGCTTTTGTGGACTATTATACTAAACTATATGCTAAAGATGATGTGCAGAATGGACTTATAGAAAAATACTTAGATAATAAAAGAGTTACAAAAATTACTGACCAACAAAAGGAAAGAATGAACTATCCTATAACAGACGAGGAGATAATAGCAGCAATTAAACAATTAAAAACAGCTAAAGCTCCTGGAACGGATGGTTTGACTGCAGTGTATTATAAAACTTTGCAAGCAGAAATGATGGAACAACTTAGAGATCTATTTTGTAATATTCAACAAGGGGGTAAAATACCCCCATCATGGACAACAGCTTATATTTCTTTGATACCAAAAGAGCAAGCAGGTCCTAAAAAACCGGAGAATTATCGACCAATATCTCTTCTGAATACTGATTATAAAATTTATGCAAAAGTACTAGCCAACAGGTTGATGCCAGTAATCCAAAAGGTTATTCATGATGATCAAGCGGGATTTATCGAGGGTAGATACATGAAGGACAATGTAAGGCAAGTAATAGACTTATTGGAATATCTTGAGAAGAATAAACAGATCCCTGCAGTGCTGGTCTTCTTGGATGCAGAGAAGGCCTTTGATAGAATGGACTGGAATTTTCTACTAAAGACTTTAAAAAAGATGGACTTTGGGGATCAATTTATACAGGCAGTTTCAGCAATTTACCAAGAGCAAAAGGCACAGATTATTATTAATGGAAGTTTAACAACAGAGTTTAAAATTGAAAAAGGAACAAGACAGGGATGTCCGTTGTCCCCATTGTTGTTTATTTTAACACTAGAAGTCTTGTTAAACACAATACGGGACTCTAATATCTTGAAAGGTATATTGATAAGGCAAGAGAATTACAGAATAAAGGCATTTGCAGATGATCTGGTTGTTACCCTAACACAGCCAATGGAATCAATAATCCAGATGAAGGACATTATACAAGACTATGGTAAAGTTTCAGGTTTTAGACTGAACCAGAAAAAAACTAAGATGATAGTTAAAAATATGACACAAGATCGTAAACACGAGCTTGAAAGGAGGGCAGGTTTTGAGATTGTACCAAAGGTAAAATATCTAGGAGTTCAGGTTGCAGAATCAAATATGAAATTGTTTCAAAATAATTATGAGGTGTTGTGGCGAGACATACAGAAAGATATGGAGACTTGGAAAAAACTGCAGCTGTCTTTACTTGGAAGAATAGCAGCAGTTAAGATGAACATTTTGCCAAGATTTCTTTTCTTGTTTCAAATGATTCCAGTGCTTAAAAGTGATAAACAACTAAAAGTGTGGCAAACTGGAGTGAATAAGTTTGTCTGGAACGAGAAAAAACCGAGAGTGAAATTGAAAATTATGCAAGATGTTCCAGAAAGGGGAGGCCTTAAACTTCCAAACCTACAGCTATATTATGAAGCAGCAGCTTTGACTCTAGCAAGTGATTGGTTTGGAAGGAAAAAGACTGGAATAATGAATATAGAAAGTTTTGATCTTGAATTTGGATGGCATGCTTACTTATTTTATGACAACAAAGTGGATAAAGTATTTAAAAGCCATATACTTAGAGACTCTTTGATGAGAGTTTGGAAGAAGCACCGATTCAAATGGGATTATAAAATACCGCTATGGCTGGATCTTGGTCATATTATGTGGAATACAAATATAATGTCACTCGGGGGGTTTTTATACAAAGAGGTTCTTTTTACAGATGCGGGCAGATGGCAGTTGAAGACACTACAGACACTGTTGGACGAAGGGATTAACTTAACTTGGTTACAATATAATCAATTACAATTGAGATGGAAAGAGGACCAAAAAACTGGTATTATGTAGCATGGGGAAGAATTGGTTAGACACATTAAAGAGAAAGGTCCAATGCATATTAAAAGGCTTTATAATGTTTTGTTAGAAAGGGATTCAGAAACTGAACTGGTTAAAGATTGTATGATTAAGTGGGCACAAAATTTTGAGGAACCAGTGATGTTGGAAACATGGGAAAAAAATTGGGTTCAGAATGTTAAATTCACACAGTCGCAGAATTTGAGGGAAAATTTCTATAAAATGTTTTATAGATGGCATTTAGACCCAAAAAAATTGTCATGTATGCACCCTAATGTTCAGCCAAAATGTTGGAGATGTGATTGTTTATATGCTACATATTACCATGTTTGGTGGTCCTGTAGGAAAGTTAAGGCTTTTTGGATAAAAATTTGGTGGGTCATGCAGAATGTTTTGAAGAAAAAAATTCAATTTTCTCCACAATTGTTTTTATTGGGTATAGTTAAGGGTTTTACATTGGGTGAAACAAAATTGATATTGTACATGATAACAGCAGCAAGATTGTTGATAGGTAAATACTGGAAAAATGAAGCTTTGCCTACGATCGAGGAATGGACTTCGAAGATGGCCAGTTTTGCTGAGATGGTGAAGATTTCAGCATATTTAAAAGATTGTTCACAAGAGACTTATGAATGGGAATGGAAAAAGTGGATAGATTATGTTCAGAATAAATATCAAACTAGGAAGTATCAAATAGCTTTTATTTGAAAATGTTATATTAAGATAGAAATATTTTAATGTAATGAAGATGAAAATTTATAAGGGGGAGGGAGGGGTTCAAGTTTTATATAAGTTTTATACAAAGGAGGGTTTTTTTTTTTACCTGATATGAGTATACTGTGCGGAAGTCTGGGGGGAGGGGAGGGTTAGGGTGGGTTAGGGAGGTTGGGAAGTTTGGGGTGGGTTGAGGGGGGGGAAAGGGGTGAAAATGTAATTGTAAAACTTTTGCAATAAAAAAAAGAAAAAAGTTTGCAAGCACTTACACACACACACAAAAAAAAAGAATTAAGGGAGGGAGAGACATACAAAATACTAATTAATTTGTACATCCTCACCTCACAAATGATTGGTTTCTATATTTTGAACATTTACTAGCAGATAGAATGCTAAAGCTTTCTATAGTCTTCAAAGCATTCTGAAAAGTCACTTTCACAGTTTTGATGGTTTTTGATGTTCTACTGATGTTCTGCTGCCTGATATGTATCCTGCATTCAGACTGGAAAATCAAGAAAGATTTCCCCATTAAATGTGTTTACTTTAACAGAAGCTTTCTAATTTGATCTAAATTCAAACTGGACAGCATTCAATACCAGGATATCTTACTAGAGCATCTCAAAGAGATAGGAATCAACTCCTACATGAATGGGAGTAGTTCCAATCTGTGGCCATAGTAAACAACTTGCTTGTTCCAGTGGGGAGAGCATCGGGGCTCAGAGATTTCCCTTACAATATTTTATTTAATATTCATATGAATTTGCTGACGAAGGATATTTGTTAGTTATCCTAATATTATAAGCAGATGACAGTCATTTATATATGAATCTCTCAGGCTGAACCTAGTATATTAACAAAAGCAAGAATGGGTCAAAACAAGCTGATATTAAAGCGATCCAAAGCTCAGTTGCTTTATTACAATAGCTATTTGATACCACTGGCTGCAATATTTATTTATTAGTCCAATTTATATGCCGCCCTTCTCCATAGACTCAGGGTGGCTTACAATGCATTATAGCAATAGCCTGCATACTTTTTTATGTATATACTTGCTTATTAGGGCTTTCGCGCCCCCCCACCCCCCAAGTGGTATTGTTCTATACAAAGCTGGCTTATTGCCCCCACAATCCGGGTCCTCAATTTACCTACCTCGAATAATTACTCTTGACAGGATCAAATCCTAAAATGAAGAGTTCATAATTTGGGAATATTCTTACACTTCTTAGGCTTGCTGCATGTGCAAGAAGAAAATGGAAGTTGTATTTAGAAAGACCTTCACTTGTGTTTGACTGAAGTATTAATAGCTTTGGTGATGGTACTTCATGCATTGATCCTAAATCAATGGGATGTAATGTGCTCTGTGTTGGGCAGTCTTTGGAGGCAACTTAGAAGCTTAAGCTGGTCCAGAATGCTGTAGCTAGGCTGCTAACATATCATTCCTATCTCTGCAGGTTAACTGTAATTCTCAAATTGTTATATTTGTTATTAATTTGTTTCAAGACCCAATTGAGAATTGTATCATCCAAGAAATGCTTTCGTATTAATGGGGAAACACATATTTTTTGAATAAAAACTATGTTTTGAATAAAAACATCCTGAAACCTGCTTTAATGTATAAGTACCAGTTAACAGCACGAAATTTAATTTAATCATCCATAGCAAAAACAAATTCTATAGAGCGTAACATGTAGCACTGCAAAGCCATATGCAAGAATAGCATCAGGATACTATCTTGACGCCATCCTGTCAAGTTGAATATTTGGTGAATACTGAGCTGGAGATCTTAAGAAGACTTGCTAAAAAGTCTTCAGAGATGATTTATGACAAAGAGAGAGAAGGGTTGAAATTTTTATTTGGATTGGATTTTATTTGAATTGAGTTTTTGTAATTTTATTTTGCACTATTTATCTTTATTTTTTGAACTACTTTTTCCTAACTTCAGTTTGAAGATCAAAGACTGATCATTCTTAAAGTAGATTGCAGTCTTATGAAGTATTTATTCCACTTTATAAAAATTACAGTTTATATAATGGGTCAGTTATTCAGTATCTTCAGGTGAAAGGGTGAACTTGTAATAGTAAAATCTTCACTATTTTCCAGAAATCCAAAGATAATACTATATTTTCTATATTATAATATCTCCACATTTTCAGGTAATGATTAATTCTATATGATTCAGTTTTATAGATATAGCTAATTATCTATTTTATTCATAATTATTTTGACCATCAATCAGATTAGATCACCTAGCTTTAACAATTGCCTAAAACAGAATATTTCAGGTAGTTTTCTAGCCACAAGTCTTTCTTTCTTTTCCAATGAATGACTTAATTGCCAATTTTGTGATGCTTGTCAATAGTGTAGAGCAGCAGCCCCTAACTTTTTGGGTACTAGGGAGCGGTTCCATGGAGAGAGTTTTTTCTGCGAATTGGAATGGGTGTGGTTTCGGGGGCAGATGGGGCTTCACTTGTTTGCGTGGTCCAGTTTCTGGCATGCATTGGCCAGACTTGGGGATTGGGCCCCCTTGGTTTAGAGCATTTCCAAAGTTGATTAAATGAATGTATGAAAGGCTAAAAATGGTTAATCTTCTTGATGTCTGTTTAACTACTATCTGTTGGGAAATGAAAGGAAGCTATTGCCTTCTTGTCAAATTTTGTGAATCTTCCCATGTATGTATCTGGCTGGCTATTATAAAATATTAAACAGAATGGAGATAGCAAAGCTTTTATGCTTTGCTATTATTCATGTTCTTATGCTGTGTTAGGGAAAGGGGGACTATTTCAAGAGTGTTTTCCAGACTGTATACAAATATGATGGCACAAGCCTGTTCCACTTGCTAACTGGCATCCATCCAATGATACAGATTGGAAGCAAAAAAACAGACATCTGGATATGATCCTCTCCAATTGAGAGACAGAATATATACAGTGTTCAATTTGTGCTTCTTTCCATGCTCAGTATATCATTGTGTTCTTTCCACGACCCCGCATAGATAGGAAAATAAGGAAAAGGCAGATGAGCTGCTTTTGTTAGTCTTTTGTCAGCTTTTTAAAAAGGCACTAAAAAAGAATTACTTGAAGAAATAATATTGCCACTGTCATAATTCTCTGTTGGAATCTTAGAAAAATCACACTGGATACATCTAACTGAAACAAAGACTTTCACAACTTCGAGCTTTTTTGCTACACAGAATGGATTTTCCTTCTGTCAACATGAGTTTGGTGGACAGAATTTTGTGTTCGGTATGATATATATTGATATATCTTGGTATGAATGTTATGCTTCCCAAAATGAAAATCTGAGTTTTTCAGGACGACAAATCCAAGGCTGCCAAGTCAGCTAGTGCTGTTGTTTATGAAACGTATCCCCAGTCTCCTTCACACCCACACCAAACTTGGCTACTTCTTATGATGAATATTCCCCTCCCCATTACATTATTGTCTCATCTCCATGCATTTTCTGACATCCCACCCACCCTCTGCCTAAATCAAATCTGAAGTTCCTCCCCATAGCATTGCTATATGTCAGATTACCTCCTTCCTCTTCTACTTAACTCAGAAACTCCCTGCCTTCTACTCGCCTCGTTCTGACACCATCCTCTGTTTTATCATCATTGTTTCCATCAGAAACAGACAATTCCATCCTTCCATTAATTAATGTATTAATTTAACATCTGTTCCCATCATTTTTCAGAGGCTGTTCCAATGTTTTCCACATACAAAGTCAAATAATATTAATTGTTATATAAAGAAAATTCACAAATGCATCATCCAATTCATTGAAGATGCCCCACTAATTTGAAGCAACTAAGTGGATTCTAAAGAGAAGAACTGCCATTTAATGCATTGACTTAATTTTCTCATCTCAGCTATGTTACACACTATTTAATCCATGTATGAAAAACCTGACAACAATACCTTAGATACTTAGAACATCTAAGATAATTGGCTAGATAATTGAGTCAACTGATGAAAAAAAAACTAATCTAGTTTCTAAGATCTGCATTATGAGGCACATGTATGCAACCATTATATTTGCCTAAGGAGCAATATTTGTTCCTACTTCTGTTTATTTAAATACCTGTACTAATCATTCTAAAGATGAAACAGTTTTTGTTCTATCAATATTTATCTCTGTAAGTATTTGTGATATAATAATCATATCATCCAAGTGTGGCTATTGAAACAATGTGGCTCCTTTAAGGAATCAACTTTTTAATTATTATTAAATATTTTAAAAAGAATATATAAGGGAAAATAAAAGACATGAAAAAAATGAAATAAAATAGTAATATCCTAATATGCATGCCCAAGATGGCGACGGTTGCCGAGATCGCGGCTTGAGGATGAGGGACTGACCTACCCTCTGGGGTCTTCAGGGGTCGTTGTGAAGATCTACGCCCCAGGCCCGGTTAGGAGAACTCTCTGCCCACACGGAAAGGGTCTTTTCCCCTCCGGATATTGAGGCTGGGCTGAGAGAGAGAGCGGGCGATGCCGGGAGCAGCGGACTGCATCAGCTGGGCATCGGCAGCGTTTCCTCCAGCTGGAGTCCACGTGGGCGTCGGCATTTTTGCCTGGGGCGCTGCTGTACAGCGATTTCCCAGGCTGAGGGGTTGCCCCGAGTGCTGTGGGAGTTGCCGGATTTCCCAGGAGATCTTTGGGACGCTGCCAGACCTTTCTGGGCATTGTGGCAGCGACGGCGGCAATGGCATAACGACGGCAGCTGTGATGGCAGTCCAGAGGGCCTGGCAGGGAGGAGACACCCCCCCGGAGGCTGGGGATGGGGGGGGCAACGAGGCCGGGAGATCATCTGCCTTTTGGGTTGGGCAAGGACCTGGCATGAGACGCTTTTAGATCTTGGGAGGCCTCGTTTACGTGTGGGGCTGGGGGGGGCTAGAGATAACTGCCCCTGTTTCCCCCCAATGCTTCTCTACCAGGACTATGCCCACCTTGGATTGTCGGCTAGCTCACTGACTCACCCGACGCCAAGTTTAATTTTCATCTGAACTTTCCCTAACTGCGGGGAGGACTATTTAAATCTGAATGGGGGCTGGTACATGGCTCCATCCCATCAGCTGAGAGGGCTGGGCTCAGTTAAACCACCGTGAGAGGGTGGCTCTGATGTCGGGGCCCCTGGGGGCTGAACTGGGATGATATTGAATTTCTTGCATCTGCCAGCAGAGGGGACCTGACCATCGGACCAACCGCCGTGAGAGGGCGGTTTTTGGACCTGAGCCCCGGACGCTGTGCTGTCTGCATTGGTTCATCGCTGCCATCTCACCACAAGAGGGGGTTGACTGGTTGATCGGACCTCCGTGAGAGGGTGGTTGGGTCTTTCCCCCCCCCCGGACTGTGGTCGACCTGGAACTTGACCTCGTCCTCTGTTGTGAGGGGACAGTGGACCGGTCTTCTTGAAAATGCTCCTAAAACTCCCATTCCATGTCTCTCCCCTGGACCTTCTATATGGACCCCTAGGATATGGTTGCTCCCATCCTCTGTGGTCAAGATGTATTCCGCAGCGGAGCTTCTTGGTCTGCGAGACTCCCTCCTCTCGCAGGCTTGGCCCTCCACTCTATCGAGGGCCTACCTCGATGACGGGCTTTGGAACCCCAAGAGGTGGCATGCCGCAAAGAGGGGGTTGTGGGGTTTTTTAAAATTGTCTTTTTGTAATCTTTTAAGGGGTTTAGGGTGGGGGGGTGGGGAGGGAGGGGCATAGGTCAGGCTCGTTACAGGGGCATGGAACGGAAGGCGGGGAGCGGGGTATGGAGGAGCTCAGTGTGGATAGGGTGGAGGGCAGTTCTATCAGGACCGTGGTTGGGAGGGGCAGATATGGCGGGAGTAGGGGGCCACATCAGGTGGTGGGGGCATGCACCCGCTATCTCCAAGCGGTGGCATGCCTCGGCCCCCATGACTCTTCTCATCTCCCCGGCTGTCCAGAGTCTCAGAGCCCAGGCCTTAGACTGATGTTGTGCAACGCCAGGTCCAAGTAAGGCCCCCCTCATTTGTGAGCTAATACAGGAGGGGTGTGTGGACCTGGCAGGTATTAGAGACCTGGTTGGGCCAAGAGGGGGGTCCCCCTCGTAGAGATGTGCCCACCAGGTTTCTGCGCATTCCATCAGCCAAGGGCCCAGGGCAGGGGTGGGGGGGGTGGCGGTCGTTATAAAGGAAGGTCTTGATCCGAGGGAGGCCACTGTACCTCAGACAGCCGGATGTGAGTCTCTCCTGGTGAAGTGGGGCCATGGGATGCAGGTGGGCCTGCTGATCGCGTACCTGGCTCCCTGCCACGTGACAGCGGCCCTGCCCGAGCTTCTCAACATTATTGCTGGGGTGGCGGTTGATACCCCCAGACTTTTGGTCATGGGGGATTTCAACCTGCCATCTACCGGTCAGGCGTCTGGGATGGCTCGGGAGTTTATGGCTTCCATGACAGCCATGGACCTGACACAATTAATTCATGGCCCCACTCACGTGGGAGGACACACTCTGGACTTGGTTTTTATCTCTGGTCAGTGGCGGAGTGGTCTGGATATAGGGGATATAGTTATTGAACCCCTGTCATGGTCGGACCATTCTCTCCTGAGACTGGACCTTTCGATCGCTGCGCCCCACTGAAGGGAGGCGGAACCGACCAGGTGGTTCCGCCCCAGGCGCCTGATGGATCCTGATAGGTTCCAGAGGGAGCTTGGGCCAGTTCCTGAAACTCTGGCTCACGACTCGGCTGAAGATCTGGTGGCTGCCTGGGATAGGACAGCCGCTGATGCTCTGGACCGAGTCGTGCCTTTGCGGCCTCTGACCCGACGCCGAACCTGCCCAGCCCCTTGGTTTTCCGAGGAGCTGAGGGGGATGAAGCGCCGGAAAAGACGCCTAGAGAGTGGTTGGAGGGCCAGTCGCTCCGAATCCGACCGAACACTAGTTAGGTCTCATATTAAGACCTATCTAGTGGCGATAAAAGCGGCAAAGCGTAACCACTTTTCCACTCTTATTGCATCGGCAGATAACCGCCCAGCCGCCTTGTTTAGGGTGACTCGCTTCCTCCTACATCAGGGAGCGCGGGAAGACCCCTTGCAAGGGCAGGCTGAGGATTTTGCACAGTATCTGCACGATAAAATCGCTCAGACTCGGGAAGGCTTGGACTCTGACTGGGTAGATCCTGGCGGGGTGACTGAGGCTGGTCTTGAGAATGTTATCTGGGATGAGTTCGACCCTGTGACTCCTGAGGACGTGGACAGGATCCTGGGGAGGCTAAACGCAACCACATGTTTATTGGACCCGTGCCCCTCCTGGCTGGTACTGGCCACCCGGGAGGTAACACGAGGCTGGCTCCAGAGGATCATAAATGCTTCTTTGAGAGAGGGTTTCTTGCCTCCCGCCTTGAAAGAGGCGGTGGTGAGGCCCCTCCTCAAGAAGCCTTCTCTGGACCCGGCCATTTTGGCAAACTATCGTCCGGTCTCCAACCTTCGCTTTGTTGCGAAGGTTGTGGAGAGTGTGGTTGCGCCCACAGTTCCTGGATGAAACCGTCTATCTAGATCCGTGCCAGTCCGGCTTCAGGCCTGGGTACAGCACGGAGACAGCATTGGTCGCATTGGTGGATGATCTCTGGAGGGCTCGGGACAGGGGCTGTTCCTCTGTTCTGGTCCTATTAGACCTCTCAGCGGCTTTTGATACCATCGACCATGGTATCATGCTGCGCCGGCTGGAGGGACTGGGGGTGGGAGGCACCATGCTGCGGTGGTTCTCCTCCTATCTCTCTGACCGGTCGCAGTCTGTGTTGGCAGGGGGGCAGAGGTCGACCTCGAGGCACCTTGCTTGCGGGGTGCCGCAAGGGTCGGTCCTCTCTCCGCTCCTGTTCAACATTTATGTGAAGCCGCTGGGTGAGATCATCTGTGGTTTTGGGGTGTGATGCCATCTGTACGCTGATGACACTCAGCTGTACATTTCCACCCCAGACCACCCCAATGATGCCCTCGAAGTAATGTCCCAGTGTCTGGAGGCCGTGCGGGTCTGGATGGGGAGGAACAGGCTTCAGCTCAACCCTTCCAAGACCGAGTGGCTGTGGATGCCGGCGTCCCGGTATAGCCAGCTGGTGCCATCGCTGGCTATTGGGGGCGAGTCACTGACCCCCACAGAGGGGGCTCGCAACTTGGGCGTCCTCCTGGACACACGGCTGTCTTTAGAAGAGCATATGACGGCCATGGCCAGGGGGGCTTTTTATCAGGTTCGCCTGATACACCAGTTGCGCCCCTTTCTGGATCAGGACTCCTTGTGCACAGTCACTCATGCCTTGGTTACGTCACGCCTGGACTACTGTAACGCTCTCTACATGGGGCTCCCCCTGAGGAGCACCCGGAGGTTCCAGCTGGTGCAGAATGCGGCCGCGCGGGTGATTATGGGAGCGACGTGGCACTCCCACGTAACACCTCTCCTGCGCGAGCTGCATTGGCTCCCGGTGGTCTTCCGGGTGCGCTTTAAGGTGTTGGTTTTCATCTTTAAAGCGCTCCATGGCTTAGGGCCAGGGTATTTGTGAGACCGCCTGCTGCCACCGATAACCTCCCACCGGCCAATACGCTCTCACAGAGAGGGCCTCCTCAGGGTGCCGTCGGTCAGGCAATGTCGGCTGGCGGCCCCCAGGGGGCGAGCCTTCTCTGTGGGGGCACCCGCCCTGTGGAATGAGCTGCCTCCCGGAATACGATTGATCCCGGACCT
Organism: Arizona elegans; assembly: GCA_022577455.1. Taxonomy (NCBI): domain Eukaryota; kingdom Metazoa; phylum Chordata; class Lepidosauria; order Squamata; family Colubridae; genus Arizona; species Arizona elegans. The sequence continues at coordinate 33,450,766 of JAKOOJ010000004.1, forward strand.
CCGGACCTTCCGTAAAGCCCTGAAGACATTTTTATTTCATCAAGCCAGCCTAGCCTAAATGGTTTTTAACTGGGATTTTAAATTTTATGGATTTGGGGTTTTAAATTGGGTAGCCAATTATTTAATTCTTTTAATTATCTTAACTTTTGTATTTGTATGTTTTTTAATTTTGGCTATTCACCGCCCTGAGTCCCTTCTGGGAGAAGGGCGGTATACAAATTAAATTAATAATAATAATAATAATAATAATAATAATAATAATAATAATAATAATAATAAATAATAGTACACAAAATAAAAACAATTTTACAACCATTTAATCTGTTTGTTTTGGGATAGAGTCTGGGCAACTAAGTAGAGCTGAGCATTTACTAACCGGATACCCTTCCTGATGCCTACGTAGAGTTTGCAGCAGATATTTTCTCTTGCGCCCTGATAAAGAAACATCTGCTGGTACCTAGGATTGAACTCTGAACCTTCCAAGTGGGAGACGGGCATCTTCAACTCTAGGTCACTGTGCCACTTAATAATAATACACTAAGTAAATAAGAAATCTAAAAATGACATAACAATTCTAGTTTTCCAATATATTACTTATGAAATTATAAAACTTTTAAAGGAAAATTTTTAAACAACTAAGTTTCAAGTTATTGTCAACACTAATATTATATATCCAATTAAAATTACAAGATAATAATACTAGAAATCTAGTTATCAATGAAGTTTAAATACAGATTCTATATGTAGAAAAATCCAAATTTTGATGTAGGTAGGAATAACAAATCCATGTATTATAGACCAAGAATGTTTTTTTCTGGAAATAAAGCAACTATGTAATTAACAGCAATATAGTTCTGTCACTATTCATTTTTCTTTCTTGGCAGCCCTTCAGAAAACAGCTCAAAATATTTACCATTCTCAAAAGGAAAAAAGAATTACATAAAAATCTTACCATGGGCCATACGATGAAACCAATAGTATCCAAAATCTACTCCAATGAAGGTCAAATACCATGTCCATGATGAATCCCATGGTAGTTCCATCATTCTATAGTTGTTCCACACATAGACATATGCCGATATTTCAACACTTCGAAAAATAGCACTGAAATTCAGAAACAGAAAAGGCACATTAGAGATGCATCAGACTACCATCTTCAGAGTGTTTTGTTTGTGGATATCTCTGTCAAAAGATCATGGAAGATCTTTTGGAACCATCCCTGGAGCTAAAAAATAGAGCAATTCTGTAATCAAGCAAGTGAAAAAGCTTTTAAAAAGATTAAAGGATTCTGCTCATGATCAACATGGTAGCAAAATCACCAAAAGATCAAAATGCATTAGCAATTATTGCACAAATGCTTGGATCTATTTACATGATAACTAAAAAAAGTAAAATATGACTGTAATGTTCTGACCACCTCACTTTTATTCCAGCAAAAACCCACAGTGATCAAAGTCTGATATCACTAAATTACCATTTGAGAAAACCTCAATTTTTCTTAGTTATTATTCCAAATCCCCAAAGTGTTGGAGATGGGGGAGGGGGGAAAGGAGGGACGGCATAAGAAGACCCTGTTTCACCTTGGCTGTCATGGCCCACCTGTGACTCACTCATAGCTCTCTAACAGCTGGCCTGATTTTCAAACCAAGATATCTGTTTAACTTCACTTTGGCAGCTGAAGAACCAACAATTTTACACAAGTTTCAACGGCAGGTGTACTTGTTCTTTGCTGAAGCAAAACACCTGGAACATGTTTAATCTTTGTAAGAGCCTTACAAAATATTACTAAAGATGTTTTTTAAAATGCAATTCACCATATTTTTGCAATTTGTAACTTGAAATATTACCACAAATCTTAACCTAAATTCTTAATCATTTAGACAACTGGCCAGAAAGGAACTTTAGCTGCTCTAAAGGGACTGGGAAAGAGAGGGGAAAACTCTCTCAATACTATTTTGCTAGGATTTTTTTTTTTTTAAAAAAAGACACTTGCCTATGCTTAAGACCCAGTGAATCAAGAAGACTTAAGAGTGCCTGATTCTGCTTGGATCATGGCCACAGGGTACTGTTTTCTCATTTTAGTCTCATTAAGTACTGTAATGTTTTTGGAACATATACAGACACAGAAGAGATTATTTTTTAAATTGGTCACTGAGCTCTTTTTTCACTGAGTTGTAACTAAAAGTAGACATTAATTCTAAAGTACAGATTTTCCACCTGAAGTTATAGGAGTCAAATTTGCATATTTTAAATCAATCACTAATATACTAACAGGATTATTAATGGGTTAGCTTTGTCAAATATGGAAGTTAATTTACAATACTTTATCTGGGGAAAACATTTTCAAAGTCAAAAGCAACATTTATTAAATCTAACTGTGATTCTTTAAACCTCCCTTTTCCTTCTTGAGAAAACTAAATAAGAATATATTTAATCTGAACTTTGCTGGTAATTGTACTCATTGCAAATAAAACTTTAATGGACAAGATATACTCTATTTGTAGTCTGACATAATCTCACTGAAAAACAGTGGGAATATTAATTAATTTATTCATTCTGGTTTGATTTCAAAATTTCTCTTTTTTGAACAAAAATTCATCAAAAATAGCCATTGCATGTAAAAGACCCAAATACTTATAAATGTGCATTAACTTTTATTAATTTTAGAGGACAACTACTGAAAATATGATCTTATGAATTAGTAACAATCAGACAATTTTAAATATTCAAAAATATGTCAAAAAGTAAATATCTGCAGGATAATAAAATTCAAAGTAAGATAATTGATTGATATCTTACTTTATTTATACATTTTATATATAATTTATAAAATAATTTTGTTATAATAAATTCTTGGTATCTGTTAAATTTTCATATGCACATCAAGTACCAAATGTTAACTGAAATCTATCAAGCTAAACACACAGAAATACTGAAAACATGTGAAATATTTATAACAAAAACTCCATTAAATAAAGGGAGAAGAAGATATGTAGGATGTTTGTCAAACCTCACACTGGAAAAAGAAAACAACTTGTCTTTGATTTAAAGTCTCTTATATTTTTCTGAACAGGTGCCAGTTCATGATTTGACAATCTAATTTATTACTCCATCAACTGATTTATTAGTCTTGAATTAACCCTGACATAGGCAGTGACATATAACGGTCATAATTTCTTCCCGTTCTGCTTTTATGTTTTATTATAAAGTCAAACAGTCCAGAAGATGCTGGAAAGAGTGAGAAAGATCTGAGAGTTTTACTTCCTGTCTTCACTCAGCACTACAAATATGATCATTTTTAATATACAAACATAGCTACAAATTGATATATTTGCTAACAGTCTCTTGGAAAGCTGTTAGAATGTTTTCCTGTGTTAAGTTCTTAATTACAGGATGTAAAACTAATACTTTAACAACACTTCTTCACCCTGAAAAGTATTAAATTGGAAAAAGCCTAAAATCTCTCTCACATAAAAGAGATAAAATCTTAACACAAACCTAAAATGTCAGCCTGAACCTAAGTGAAAACTTAAATATTTTCCCCAGTATTTGTTTTCTTATCAAATACTTTACATGTGTCTATTCAAGTACAAACAAGAGTTCCTAATAGCTTACATAATTGACCATATTTTTTAAAAAAACAGTTAAAATCGTTATGCAATGTTGTACCTGAAGTGGTTCGGGAATAACGAGAGGCACAAGCAAGCAAGTGAAAACAGCTCTTTAATATACAGTGAGACTTCAGCAAAAACTCAGAGGCTGCAGCCCTCCTTATATACAATCCTGGAGGGACTGTAAGCCAATCAGAAACTTAGGCAGGTTTGAAACTCCCGCTGAAAAGTATCAATACATAACACCCCTCCCTTCCCAGAAGGCACTAACATTCAAAAATTTACATATGTACACACAAAATCTCGCAGGTGCCCAGGACGAGTTCTCGTTCTAGTTGACCTGCGCAGTTCAGTGTCTGGCGGGGCGTCGAGCTAGTCAGAGGGACTTACTGTCTCTCCCGGCTCCGCCAATGGAACCTCCTGGATTTTGTCCAGGGCGTGGTTATCCCCGGTTGGGAGTAGCGATTCGCTGGGGCAGCGCTGGAACCAGGGCTTGTCAGCTAAGTATTCTCACGAACCCGGGCTTGAGTTAGCTGTTTTGGGAAAGTTGTTGTAGTTAGGTTCGGAGATGTCTAAATTGATGTTTGCTTCGCCGACTACCCTTTTTCTAAATTGGTCTATGTGGTACTTCCAGAGTCTGTCTACTCCTACATCAACCGTGTAAGATTTCGGGCCTGTTATGCCCACTATGGTTCCTGCAACCCATAGAGGTCCGCTGGCATAACTGCGAGCGAACATCGGGGACCCAACCTGAAACTGTCTTAGCCTAGAGGTCTCTCCTTAAAATTTTCGTGCGAGTAGTTAGGGTGAAGCCTGTCTAACACGCACTGAAGCTTCCTGCCCATGAGGAGCTCGGCTGGGATTCTCCCTGTGGCCGTGCATGGTGTGGCATGCTGAACAGCTAGGAATTGGTCTATCCTCGCCTGCCAGTCCCCGTTATCTAGCCTGGACAGTGCTTCTTTGGCCGTTCTTACGAAACGTTCGGCCAATCCGTTAGAAGCCGGGTGGAACGGGGCCGATAGGGCATGGCGGATGCCCAGTCCGGCCAAGTAGCCCTCAAACAGGGTTGCCGTGAATTGAGGGCCATTATCAGATACCAGGGTATCCGGCAGGCCGTGGGTGGCAAACAGCTTCCTCAAGACCTTGATAACTGCTTCGGCTGTGGTTGAAGGCATTAAGATTATTTCGAGCCATTTTGAATAGGCATCAACTACGATTAAAAATGTTTGCCCGTGAAAGGGGCCAGCAAAATCAATGTGGATCCTCCCCCATGGCCCTTTTGGTTTCTTCCACTCTCGGATGGGCGCTACTGGGGGATTGGGACGAGACTCCTGGCAGGGTCTGCACTTCCCCACCCACTCGGAGATGACTTGGTCCATGTTGGGCCACCAAACATAACTGCGGGCTAAGCTTTTCATTCTGACAATGCCCGGATGCCCTTCGTGCAGTAATTCTAAGACCCTTGTTCGTAGTTTCGTTGGTACTACCCCCCTGTCACCCCACAACAAACAATCCCCTTGCATAAATAGTTCGTTACGTTTGTTAACATAACCTTGGTATTCCCCCCTGTCCACTTTAACCGGCCACCCCTTAAGGACCCAACCCATTACAGTGCGAATGACTGGGTCTCTAGCCGAGGCTTTTGCCACCTCGCAAGAGGAGATAGGTCCCAAAGTCAAAGTGTCCAGTAGAAGAACAGGGGCTTCCAGCGTGGGGTTGGCAAGTAGGTCAGGCAGGGGGCAGCGGCTGAGGGCATCCGCGTGGCCCAAAGTCCGTCCGGGTCGATGGACAAGCTGGTACGAGTAGGCCGACAGAAAAATGGCCCACCTGGTCAAACATGGGGACAGAGCAGCGGGGGTGGGCCTATCGCCTGCCAAAAGTCCCAGCTAGGGCCGGTGGTCAGTCACAGGTTCGAATTGGCGGCCATAGAGGTATTCATGGAATTTTTTAACCCCAGCAATTGCAGCCAGAGCCTCTCTGTCCAACTGACTATAGTTCCGCTCTGCGCTTGACAGGGTGCGAGAGTAAAACGCAATGGGCGCCTCTAGGCCGATCGGCAGTCTATGGCCTAGGACGGCACCAACTCCTACGGGGGAGGCATCACAAACCAATACAAGCGGTAGCGCTGCATTGTATTGGATTAGGAAACTGTTTTCAGATAGAAGTCTCTTTACTGCCTCAAAAGCGGCTGCTTGTGGTTTCCCCCAGACCCATGGTACATTCTTCCCCAAAAGTTTGTGTAGGGGATCTGCGACGGTGGCCTTGTCCTTCAGGAACATTGAGTAAAAATTGAGCAATCCAAGGAAGGCTTGGAGCTCCGCTTTGGTTTTGGGGGCAGGTGTGCTCTTAATTTCTCTCACCTTGCTTTCGGTAGGGTGGATGCCTGTGCCGTCCACCCTGTACCCCAGAAATTCAACAGAGGGGACAGCAATCATACACTTGTTTTTCTTCAATTTGAGTCCCGCTTCTCTAAATCTAGAAAGGACGTTTCTTACTCTGTCCCCTAGCTGATGTTCGTCCTGAGCGCTGACCAGAACGTCGTCAAAATAAGGCACCACCCCAGGGAGCCCTTGCAGAAGGCGCTCCATGGTGCTTTGAAATAGGCCGGGTGCGACGCTCACCCCAAATTGGAGCCTGGTGCATTTGAATGCACCCCTATGAGTTACAATTGTTTGCGCCTCTGCCGTGGCGTCGTCGACTGGTAATTGTTGATAGGCCTGAGCCAGGTCTACTTTGGCAAAAAATTTTCTGGGCCCCAGGGAGTGTAGTAGATGATGCACGATCGGCACCGGATAGGCACTCGGCTGCAAAGCCTTGTTGATCGTGCACTTGTAGTCGGCGCAAATCCTAATTGAGCCGTCAGACTTTACTGGGGTCACTAGGGGGGTTTCCCATTTTGCATGGTCAATGGGAACCAACACTCCTTGTTTAATTAATTTGTCCAGTTCCGCATCGATCTTTGGTTTTAATGCGAAAGGCACCCGTCTGGCTTTGAGTCTTATTTTGGCTACGTTGGGGTCTAAATTAAGAGACATAGGGGTCCCCACATACTTGCCCAATGTGTCCCCGAAGACGTCCTGAAACTCGGTCAGGAGACTGTCCTTTAGGGATGGCTTGGACATCTGGTGGACCCCGGTGAAGCCCATTCCGAGGGCTCGGAACCACCCCATACCAAGAAGGCTAGGCAGCTGCTTCGTGACAATGGTCTTTTTCGAAGTCTCTGTAGGTGACTCGGAACGTGCCTACTCCTTCGAGGGGGACTCGGTTCCCCTGGTAGTCTAGGATGCGCAGTCTCTGCTTGGAGAGCTGGTCCTTCCGGAACGACGGCAGGAGGGTCTTTAGGGTCGCCCATGACATTATGGAGAGAGCTGATCCGGTGTCGATCTCCATTCAGCATGGCTTGCCGTTGATTTCGACCACCGTGCTGACTTTGTCCTCGATCGCCGTGCTGGCCTGATCTATGTGTATGCTGCGGCCATCTCGCGGTTCGAATTCACGCCGCTTTTTTGCGCCGCCGTCTCTCATTGGATGCTTCTGGCGCGTCGATTCTGGTTGGCTGCGGCGCTCATGTGGTTGGTGTTTTCTGGACAGAATGGCTCTACAGACTCATGCCAAGTGCCCTTTTTTCTCGCAACGCCTGCAAATAGCCTCTCTGTATTTGCAGGACACTCTATCATGGTACCCACCACAGCTGGGACAGCTTCGCCGGGGGCTGCCTGTCTCTTTTCTCTGGTGCTCCGTTCGGAAGACGTCCTCATCTGACTCGGACTCCGAGCTGGATCCGGCGTTTTCCCTGTGCACCGGGGCAGACTTGGGACTGTCTTTGCTGGTCAGCGGACGCTGCAGCGTTTCTGCGGCTTTTGGGGAGGCTTCATGAGCCCTGGCCTCGTCTAGGGCTCCAGCAAGCATCAAATCAGGCTTGGCGAGCAGGCACCGTTGTAGCCTAATGTCCCGAACACCACAGATTAGTTGCTCAAGCAACGCATCGTCCAAGTCCCTATAGTCGCAATGAGTTGCGGCTTTTCTCAGGCTGGCCATGTACGCGCTGACCGGTTCTCCCTCTCGTTGAACGCGCTGTCTGAGTTGGTATCGTTGCACGAACTTGGAGGGCACGGGAGCGTAGTGAGCCCGGAGAGTTGCCATCAGGGTGTCCCAGGAGATGGTTTGGACCGGCGTTGGCTCACACAGTGACTCGGCCATCTCGAACACGTCCGGTCCGCAGTGGCTTAGAAAGAGGGCTCTCTTTCAATTAGCGGAGAGGCCCTGCATGTCGCTGGCTTCAAGCGAGCATTCGAACCTCGTTAGGTACGAGACCCATTTTTCGCGGGTCGGGTCAAAAGGCTTGGGCGGAACGTAGGCAGACATGTTTGGTATGCCTCCTGTAGTTCGCCTCGTCGCATAGCTGAAGCTCGTGGTCTCACTGGTTCGCTTCTTGTGGCCTCAATCCCACCTTCGTCACCAATGAATAACGAGTTCGGGAATAACGAGAGGCACAAGCAAGCAAGTGACAACAGCTCTTTAATATACAGTGAGACTTCAGCAAAAACTCAGAGGCTGCAGCCCTCCTTATATACGATCCTGGAGGGACTGTCAGCCAATCAGAAACTTAGGCAGGTTTGAAACTCCCGCTGAAAAGTATCAATACATAACAGTACCATATTTAGGAAATCTTATATTATTCACAATTGTTTATTTATAGCACATTATTAATGTCCATAGCATTTTACATATTGTAATTATTGTTTCCACTAATTAATGGGACATCTAATATCTAATTTTATTAATTGTTTTATTGATTGCTTCTCTTTTGAAATATTTGGGAAAAAGAAATTTAACTGAATACTGAGATAGTGCATACACAATATTTGGGACTTACATAAAAAGCTAAAAAAACATGTTACTATAAATACGGTATCTTCAAAGGAAGATTGATAAAAGATAACTATACTGGGTTAAACAAATTGTAGTGGAGAAAAAACAAAGGGTTAATTATTAATCAAGACAACCAATGAAACTTTATTGAAATAAACTCAGAAATAAAAATTTCTGCAAGCTACTTGCAGAAATATAATCTAACCATGACTACTAAAAGCAACATGAAATAAATACAGAAACTTTGAAAACTAAAGCACTCCATAGGCATTGTTTGGAGGAGGAAGAAAAGGAATGGTTTTTTTTTCTACCCAAAAACAAGCCATATGCACAAATGTTAATTGGTGAAAAATAGAAAATACTAGTTTGGGTAGTAAATGCTGAGATATATGGTGAAACAGTTCACCATTTAATAACTAAATGCAGTAAAATCCAGACTGGTTACAAAAATAGGCACAACTTATTTAGCAAGATATTGCATTAGCATTTATGTAGAAAACCAACTTTACTTTCATATTTCTTGCAATATGAATGCATGGAAAGTCATTGAATACAACAGAGCAAAAATATTATGAGTTCTTACAATCCAGACTGATTGGTACTTGGAATATAACACATTAACTTTGCTGTCACTGAAAAGAACCCTGATTGCTTTTTCAATGAAGCCATTCCAAAAGACTGTTAAGTTGAAGACAAGGAATAGAAAACATTTTAAAAATACTGGTATTTATAAACAGATGGCAAACATTTGGGAGACTGTTAATTGTTATTGGGTCATTAGGTGTAATATGACAAGGACTTAGAAAGAATTCGGACTGTCTAAATCTAGAAAAACTACGGTGATGATAGGCCAACTCCAAAAATTAGCACATTTGGCACCTCAAAGGTAATTAGCACTACAGATAGTCCTTGTTTAGTGATGACAACCCTGGAAATCCCCAATTTCATCATTAAGCAGGATTGCCGGTCATTAAGCGAATACCTGCCAATTTCTAACAAGCAAAGTCAAGCAGACTGGTCTATGAGTAAACTCCTGCCTCAGCCCAATGCAAATGCCAGGCATAATGGCTGCTGGGGTAGGTAAGCTCTTCTATGTTCTACTACCCAACTATCCTTCACTATCTTCTTCCTCCCATTGCTGACAAGGCAAGGCAAGTCTAGCTTAACCCTTAGTGAAGCCACAATTATCTAGTGTAGCATCATGGTCAAAGCTGAATCCTGGTCCTCCATCAAAGTGCAAAAGCTGCAGGTATCCTAGCTCCAGCCACCCTTGCCATCCTGAAGTCTATGTGAGCAACCTTACAAGGACTCGGGAATAAAAGCTTATGCAGCCAGCAGGTACACCTCAACAGCAAGAGGAAAGAATTGTCAAAAGTCAGCTGCTGTTCTAATGACAAAGACCACAACTGGGTACAGGATTAGTGGCTGAAAAGTATACGGGCCAAAGGGCAGAGAAGGGGGACAGATAAATAGGTAGTGGTTGTTGAAGTACATTCTCTAGTCATGTAAAGGCTGCCAAGTGTCTGATATTTCATCAAGTGACCACAGGAGCACTCCAACAGCTAATACTTCAAGGACCAAGCATTAATACCCTTTATTCAGCATTGTTGTAACGTCAAATAGTTAACAAAAAATGACTATTAAGCAAGGGATTACAGTAATAACTTTAAACCTACATCTACCTGAATAAAAAGCAATTGATATGTGTGACACCAATTGGCAAATTATTTTCAGCTAATAACCAGATATTTTTTTAAAAAGTTTTTATTTTAATCTTCATCGTTCTGGCCTCTAATCACAAAGCTGCATTTGAGATTAAGCCTAAAGATGCAAAATTGCTTTGAGAAATATAGATTGTATTCAAGCATTCTGTGAGTAGTAGAATAGCAGAGCACAGAATATGGAAGATGGGCCAGTGGACAGAACAATTTGATGCCTGCCAGAACCCATCTTTCACCACTATTACTCCCACTGAATATGGAAAAAATATTTTAAACCACACAAGATTTCCCCAAATATGGGAAGCCATATGTGAAAGGCAACCATGCAAACTCCATAAAAGACACAGCTGCTTTATGTACTTGCAAATAGGTAGTATGTGCACACTGATATTTTACCGTTTGAAAATACATGTTCACACAATATTGCTCTCCACATGTTATTAGATTTGATTTCCCATCCTCTCTGATCACTACTATACAGTCAAACATATAGGACTGAATCCCAGCAACATCTGGAGTCCCACACAATTCCCATCTCTGGCTTTTGTCCAAAAAGATATTGGCAAGGCAACAGAAAATGTTTCCTAAATTAGGGACATAAATTATTTCCACAGTTCTATATTCTTTCTTTGAAATAAATAGGATATTACTTCAGATACAAAATATTTGTAAAACACATATTTATTAAGATTATGTTCCAAACCTATTTCATTGTTGTTATGCTTATGTTATACTAGTCCAGCAAATGAAAATTAACAATATAATAAATAATATGTTATGCTTATATATAAAAACATGCTTATATTTTAGTTAGTAATATTTATTTCTAACATATGGATGCTCCTAAGAAAATTTCGTTCTTTGTTCTTTGGGGAGGGAGGCACTGTACTTCAAGGTTTATGACAAGTTTTATAATTTGTTGTTTCACAAAAAAAGTATTCAGAACAATATACATGCATTTTATAGGAGGTTGTATTTGTTTGTTTATTTACCAACCATTGTAGGCCATTTTTCTTTCATGTAAATCTGATCATAGAATCTAATCCTGTCTTAATTATGATATTTTTGTCTTAATGGCTTGTCTTTACCCATTTCCTAAGGGTCAAAAGGATGGAAGCCAACCTGATTTTAAGGGGCATGCTGTTTCAAGAAAAAAATATATTTATCCAGTGTTCATTGCCAAACTTTTGTAGGGTACGCAACTCCCTCCATTTGCTAGGCCATATAAAATAGACCTGCGCTATCTAACCTTTACTTAAATAAAAGGAAAGTGGCAACCATGTGCAGATGAAGATTACTGCATAAATCTTGTCTAATTAAGAATCAAACACATGTAGTAAAGCTTTTTGAAAACCTGGCCATAATGGTACAGCTAAGTTTTGCTACAAAAAAAGTGTAAGTTCAAAACAGTTTAATAATATTACTGTCCCTGCAACATCCACACATACACAGGAGAAGCAATCAAGGATATTGATAATGGTAGATTTTTGTTGTTTTTGTTGATTATGGAGAATCCACATTCTCACAGATATACACCTTTCCTCTGAGGATACCAATGTTGAACCCTAAGATGAATGAAATCATTAGAGTGATGGAGTCCATTTCTAATATTTTTCTTCAATAAAATATTTATATTGTCATGAACAATTTTGAAGGATTTTGTCATATAACTTATTTGTGAATCAAAATAAGAAAAAAATAAACACTGTTTGATTCAGCTGATTTGCTAAAAAATATATTAAGTACCACAGTTACTGAAATGTTATTTCCTTTCTAAGCCAAAAATCATTCTTTCACATTTTTCCAATGAGTGCAAAAAAGTTTTAATTTTCTTCTATACCTGGAACTCTGCTTTAACTACTAAGTAAATGTGCTAATGACAAATTTTCTAAGAATGTCACAAATTTCAACTGCTAGCTGAAAAAATGAGAATTAACCTTGGGAGAAGATACTATCAATAGCATGTTAATCTGGTCTTTAGCTGTTAATGATTTATACTGCAATGTCCCTTGATACAATGAGTTCAACTGAAATATTATTTTAATAGTTTCTGCTGGAGTTTCTGCTCCATTGTTCTGCTGACAATGGAATCGCTGAAAGGCATTAATGGGAATAACTATTTGTATTTTGGAGGAACAAAACATATTTTTAATTTTTAAATCTACTTAGTTTTTTCCTATAGCTCATAATTCATTTAAAGTGTGGATTAATGTTTAGTCATACTAACTAGGAGAAATTAAAGAAACTTCTGAACCCAATTGCATAAACTTTTGAAGCATTGCAAAAGTTTATGCACTTGGGTACTAGTATATGAAGGCAATATTTGTACATGAAGTAATAGTACATTATTATGAAATGATCATAAAGTTTTAGATATGATATAGTTGCCATTACCAAAACTTGGTGGGGTAAAATTCATGAATGGAGTGTATTGATAGAAGGATACAAACGGTTCAAAAGAAATAGACCTAACAAAAGAGGCGGCGGCATTGTATTATATATAAAAGTTCACTACATCTCTATAGAAATGCACAAAACCAAGGATGAAAACCTCCTAGAATCAATATGGGTCAATATAAAAGGAACAAAAAATAGCATTGCTATAGTGGTATACTTCAGGCCACCCAACCAAGCAGAAGAAATAGATGATCTCTTTGCTAATCAATTAACAAATATTTGTAGGAAACATATCACAGTAGTAATGGGAGACTTTAACTACACCGATATCAACTGAGAAACAAACTCTGGAGCAAGTGAGAGATCGAACCAACTTAGCTGACAACTTTATCATCCAAAAGGTAGGGTAGAGAACTAAAGGAAAAGCTATATTGGACCTAATTCTTACTAAAAGAAAAGAAGTGATAGAGGAAGTTGAATTGCCAGAACTTTGGGTGAGAGTGACCATGTCACATTAGAATTCAATATAATGCAAACACAACCAATAGAATATAATCCAACCAATGTCTTAAACTTTAAAATAGCTTATTTTAATGAACTCAGAGAGAGCCAAAGAAAAATTCCATGGATGAAAATCCTAAAGGTGAAAATAACCCAAGAAGCATAGGAAACTCTGAAAAATATGATAATAAAAGCCCAGCAAGGTTGCACAAAGATCTTTCGGATAAATTGAAAGAGAAAAAGAATAAGTACTGAAAAAATGGAAAAGGGGAAACATAACTAAAGCACACAAAGTGAAGTCCCAGAATGAACAAAAACTTGCAACAAAAGCCAAAGTTAATTTTAAAAAAGTATCTTTCTTCCTCTAGAGAACATTGCCATAAAGGACTATTATTAAAAATTTGGCTGGACTTGCTCTCCCACTTCCATTTCCTTGGCTCCTCAGAGGGTCCTTGCCTTGATCCTTTTTACGTATGTGCTTTGCTAGAGTGAATTCAGCTAAGATATCTTTAACTGCCCTGTGTTTGCCCAACACTACAAATCAGCTTGGACACATAGAACACTCCATAGTGCAATTAAAAACTCAGTTGCCCCTAGTCGAGATGAGTGGCGTACAACTCTATTTTGTAAATAAGTAAATAAATAAAAGTCAATACTATTTGCTATTTTACATGCATGTATTTGACATTAGTTTACTCATGTTTACATTATATTTCAGGCTCTTTTTCTTCCCCTATTTGAATTTCTCAGATATACAGAATGTTATTTTTCCCTTCTCATTAACTCATACTTCCTTAAAAATTGCAAAACTGAACACATCTGCTCTTTCATCTACTTTAGTAATAGGCTAGGATCATCTATTTCTGAATATAATTAAGGCTGAAATTTACCAATCTGAGAGCTATTTAGTTTGACCAGGCATCTGTCCTTTTGTATTATTTCTAACTTCACTGTGTAAAATACAGGTTGATCATATATTCTTTTGTGATACAATTCAGATTTTACAGGGATGTGTCTTAGATTTCCTTCAGTAAAGGAAATCTTACAGACTCATAAGATTTTAGAGTCTCTAGTTTTGGGGGGGGAACAGGCTACATTTTGACATAATGGAAGATTGGTGATTTTGTATTGTTTTGTTTTTGTCTTGTTTTTGTATATTTTATTTAGAAAATATACATTTTCTAAATAAAATAAATTCTCAGGACCTAACAGATTACATCCCAGAGTTCTGAAGGAACTGGCAGATATTATCTCAGAACCATCTTGACCTCACAAAGTAATATTGTTGATATTTTTCTATACCTTAAAAGAGAATCAGTTCATAAGCAGAAAACATAGAACCTTGTTTATTTATTTAAATTTATATTTAAGTAACTAAGCAGTGACAATGAACAGAATTAAAAGAAATCAATATAGGTTTTGGTTACCACCTTTAGAGCGCTCCATGGCTTAGGACCTGGCTACTTACAGGACCACCTACTACCACAAACAGCCTCCCACCGGCCGGTACGCTCTCATAGAGAGGGGCTCCTCCAGGTGCCGCCAGCCAAACAATGTTGACTGGCGGCCCCTAGGGGGAGGGCCTTCTCTGTGGGGGCACCTACTATCTGGAACGAGCTCCCCGGAGATACGGAGGATCCCGGATCTGCTCACTTTCCGCTGTGTTTTGAAGACACTCCTATTCCAGCAGGCTGGCCTGGCCTAATTTTTTCCCCTTCTTTTAAATTTTTAAACTCAAATTTTAATTTGTTTTAAATTATTGGGAGTTTTAAATTGTCTCGGGTAAAAATTATTTAATTAGGTTTTAATCATGTTTTAACTTTCATATTTATGTGTTTTATTTTGTGCCTGTTCACCGCCCTGAGTCCTTTGGGAGTAGGGCGGTATACAAATTTAATAAAATGAAAAAAAATAAGAAAAAAAATATAATAATAAAAAATAAAAATTCAATCTAACCAGGGCCACTGTTGTAACCCAGGCTAAATCAAGAAGAGGAAGGGAATTCCTAGAAGCCTAGTTTTGCACAATAAATCAATAAACAGACACATTGACATCGACCCAATCTACCAACCACTTAGAATGAAAGAATATTATTCACAATCCTGAAAGCAGCATTTAAAGATCAACGAACAGTCACGTTGCAAACAAAGTTATAACTTGACAAATCACAAGAAATCAGACCATATCACACGCAGCCGATCTAATCAACCTGAAAGCTGACCATGACATCATTAGAAGGCATCCGGACAACCACACCAGCACTAATTTACATTACACAGATGGTACTTAAAATTAAGGGCTATGATTCAGCAACTACAGCTATCAATCACACACCCCAAATCAGACCAGGAGTCAGAAAGGTATTCAAAGGCCAGTGCTCCGACAGGCAAGCACAATCCAAAGTGCACTGAAGGTGTCTCTTTGAATGGTTGTGGTTTAGAGTCCAGTTAAGTTTCACAGTTATGTTTCACAGTTACGTTTCACGTAGGCGTCAGCTTAAATGGACTTCAGAGGATGATAGAGAACAAGAAGGCCTGGACGAACATTGTCCATGGGGTTGTGATGGGTAAGACACGACTCTGCAACTAACAACAACATTTCACATTTCTCTCTTTGTTTTATACCACTAAATGTGTATCCTGTTCCAAGTCCTGTAACTAAATTCTATAGTTACCTGGATTATTTACTGTACTAAAAAGAACTTAATTCTGAATATATGCAGAAAAAAGTTTCAATGCTTGGCTTGATTAAATCCTACTAAATACAATACTTCCTAAGAAAGTTGCTTAGACTGAAACTATAAATTGTCATTCTTTTAATGAAATAATGCTGGGCTACTCATCAAGCCATTAAGCAGAGAGAATGGCCTCCTATATATCATAGAACTGAAAAGGATTTCCAAGTCAAAGGTCAGCTATTTACACTGCCTGCCAATGCAGATACTCTGCTGTAAAAGAATCAGTGATGAATGGTGTATGTCCTCACTTCATATTATTAGGGCCTACACACCTGTCTCCTGTATAATCCCATGAGCAACCCAGCAAGGCATTGAATGTTTCTATTCACGAAGATGCAAAGTAATATTTGGTTAATAAAACCATGTTTCTAACTATAATAATGTTTTTAAAAAGCAATTTTGTAGTCTTCTAAAAATTCAACATTTAAAATACATTTTGGGAACTAAATATCATAAATGCTTGTCCACCAAGGCAACTAAAAAGTAAAACTAACATTACAGAGCAGTGACGGCTCATTCATGAGATCATAACTTAAAAAGGGCTTTGGGGGCTATTGAATCCAAATCCCTTCTCAATACAGGAATCCAACGATCCTAACAAAAGGTTACAGGAAGTCGTTGACCTACAACCATTTGTTTAGTGACTGTTCAAAGTTTCAACAGCACTGAAAAAAGTGACTAAGGACCATTTTTCACACCAGGAAACTGTGGCGCTGTTGCCGAGATTCCCCTCCATGCAGTGGTGGGATTAAAATAATTTAGCAATAGGTTCTGTGGGTGTGGCTAAGTAGGCATGTTATGGGTGGACATGGCCAATTCAACATCATTTCTTTGCTCTAATTACTGTTTTAAGTATAAAATAAGATACACCAAAGGTAGTTTATTTTATGCATTTAATTCTTAAATAAAAATAAGTGTAACACAAAACTAGATTTTGTTACAAGAGTAACAAAAAAGAGTTAAGGCTCATTTTTAAAGTCATTTTCATTTAATAGTTAAGATGCTATTTCAATACTTTAAATGAAATAATTTAAGGAAATCTTTTGTCTTTATTTATATGCCTAGCAACAGCGGATCTTCAACCGGTAGGTCGAGGCGGTGGAAAGCATCAGGTCGAGGTGGTTGGTCAGCTGAGCCAAGAGGCAGGTGCAAACCAGGGGTGAAATGCTCCCAGTTCGGAAAGGATTGGGCAATTCGGTAGCGATGGCGGCATGTAGTTCAGAGAACTGGTAGCAAAAATCCCTGTCCCCCACTCACCCATGCCCACCCAAACACCCAGTCCCCATTTGCCCACTTGCCCACTTGGCAGCTTGCTGCTTCTTTCAGGTTCGCTTGCTTTTCCTGCCTTGCTTCAGCTGCTGCAATCCATTGCATCAGCTAGCAACTCAATCTGCCTGTCTGAAATCAATCCAATCGTATGAAATTCAATCTGCCTGCCTGCAATCAATCCAATCGGTGAGCAACTCAATCTGCCTGCCTGCAATCAATCCAATTGGTGAGCAACTCAATCTGCCTGCCTTGTGCCTTCAATTTGGTAAGTAACTGGGAGCTTTAAAAAAAATAGTTAATTGGGGTTTTTTTAAGGAGGTTTTTTTTTTTTTTTTAGACTTAGCAATTTAAAGTTAAGGAAGTTTTAAATTTAGCTGTTTTTATCTAAAAACAAATAAAATAAAATAAAATAAAATAAAATAAAATAATAAAATAAAATATTTGTGCAGCTTTCTGAGATTTGGTGTGTTTCTGTAGTGTTTCACTCCAACTACACAAACACACAAAATCTCACAAAGCTGTCTGTATGTGGCATTTTGTGTGTGGAAAAAGTGTGAAAGTTGGCTTTTGAGCTTTTTGTGGCTGTGTGAGTTTCCTGTTTGTTGCAGGGGTCATTTTGGATGAAGGGCAGCTGCTTTTACATTGTGTGTGAGTCAGTTGTGTTGTGTTGTGTTGTGTGTGCATAAAGTGTGAAAGTTGGTTTTTGGTACATCTTATTGTTTCGTGTACTTTGTTTATTATTTTATTATTGGCCATGCCCAGCTGGTCATCTGACCATCAAGCCACGCCCACTGGGTCACCTGACCAAGCCACACCCACCAATTAAGCCACACCCACAGAACCGGTAGGAAAAAATTTTAGATTTCACCCCTGGTGCAAATCTACAGGGCCAACAGCACACCAAGGCAATACGACCAGGGTAGGCCACCACTACTCGGGGGGCCAGGCAGGTGCAGATCAACCACCCTTCCCAGCCCTGCTTCCCTGAGGGGGCACCCAGCTGTGCTTACCTGTTCTACTGCTGGAGCAGTTGGGAGCAGGCCAAGACAAGCGGGAGGCCACATCATAGGCCATGGCAAAGGCAAGCAGGCTAGGCCACATGGATGTATTCGAGAAAGGGAGCCAAAGAGCAGCTGCAGCTATGCCACGGTGTGACCCGTAAGGCACCAACCAAGGTGTGTGAGGCCAATAAGTAGTGGTGGGGTGGGGCCAGCCAGAAATTTAACAACCAGTTCAGCCGAAGTGATGCAAACTGGTTGAATCCCACCAGTACCTCCACTCCTTCTCCAGCTGCACATTCTTCACACTTTTCTATTTCCCAGCCACCTGACCATTTTTCCTGCTCTTTGTTACACTTCACCCAGTTTGTCATTAGCAGACTAAGACAGTAATAATGATCAGGAATCTGTTCAAAGCAGAATATAACTGTTGTGACGCCAACTCCTGAGCCTGTCCTAACAGAGGAAGAGGACTCAGAAGGTGATGGGGAGGAACTGACAAGGCCTCCCTCTCCAGGACCCTCCTTTCTGACAATGCCTCAGGTTCCATCCGAAGGCCAGGAGGAACAGCCTGGGATGTGCCAGGAGGAAGGCATATCAGAGCACCAATTGATAGGGAGAGAGGATGATGAATCCTGGCTTGATCCCAGGCAGCGTCGGAGGGAGAAGTGTGCGCAACAATGAAAGAGGCGTGGGAGGGCCAGAGATTGAGCTGAGTCATGGAACCATGCCCCACCAGAAATAAAAGTGGATGGGATTGCTCTTCAGGCTTTGTGACGGACAAAGTTAAATCCTGAAAGTTACATTGTGATCTCTGAAATTCGGCTTGGATATATTTTGGACTGAACATTGACTAAACTCTTGTCTCGTGGATAATTTGTTGCTCCTTGAATGGACTGAAGATAAGTCCTCTTCTGCTTTATGGGAGTGAAAACGGTCTTGGCAGGCATTCGGCAGTTTGCTGCCAAAACCTTGGTCTGCCAAGAATTCTAATCTGTTTACTTAATAAAATATTGGCAGGCGTGCTTGGTATTACATTTGCCTGTGTGAGGAAGGGGGACAGAACAATAACAGAATTGCTTCTTTTTAATTCACACATACAAACACAAATTGATTTTGCCTTTTCAAATAACTACCTTACTGACCCATATACAACTGTTGAACAATTACAATGTCCTTTATTACTAAGCAGTTCTCATATTCTCTACTGATTTATTACTGAAGTTTCACTTACATATCATTATGATAGGTTTTTAGCCCATCAACTAGTCTATAAAGATCATATTAAATTTCTTTCTATTTCTATCTCTTAAATTATTAGAGAGCCATTTCCCAAAAGATGAGAATCAAAGAGTTAAACCAGTTTACTCCATTATCAAAATTAAATGTGAAAACTAATATTTTGTTCCAAAAGACAGTGTCTTTAAGTCTGTCACACTGCATGACCAAGATGAAGAAGTAAAAGTATTAGAAACTTTTCTTCATTATAAAAAAATACTGTATTTTATGCAGAGCAGTTGCTGGAATTCCTTTATGATATTTGGAAGTTTATTTATGTCAGTTTCTAGCAAGCCAATCAAGAGATGCCTTGTCACCCCTTTTTATTATTTGCAAATTTGGTAAGAATTACATGTGTAGATATTTGATCATCAAAATCATTAAAGAAAATGTTGATGAACACCCTTCTTAGAACTGGCCAGTGAAATCCATTAATGCTTCACTCTAGTTTGTTGAGGAACCATAGGTTACAAGCTAATTGTGGACTGAATTAATAATTAATAGTATTGAATGAAGTTGTACTCAGAGGGATATGACATACTTTCTCCAATTAATCTTATTTTTGATCTGATAGCAGATTATAATAGTGACATTGCAAGTAGTATAGCTTAATTTCAATTTGGCAATCCTACTTGTCTTAATCACTGTATTATTTTCAAAAAGCTTGCAAACCATTTACTTTATGATCTGCTGTAGAATCTTCTTGTATATCAATATCAAACTGAGCAATAGGAGTATGTGTGTGAGAATTGAAGTGAACCTTAACTCCTTCCAACTACGTGGATAAATATTTTACCCACAAAAGTAGCAGACATGTTGTTTCTTTTCCTTTCCTATATTCTAAAATATAGAATATGCCCAATATTCAGTAGTTTGGGGCTTATATTTTAAGATTATTTAAATGGAATTAAAGAAAGGCAATTTTCCATTTCTCTTCATTACCAGTGCAATTTCTGTTCATTAGGACTCTACTTTTTTGAGTATCACAGACTGCAATAGAAGAATAGAAATAACAAATAACTTTACTTCCATAAATTGCCTTCATTATTTTGTAAGATCAAAATGTCTGAATTACAAATACAAATAACTAGATTTTTTATTTCTTTAGTTGTATAATTAAGTACTATATGAATAAATAGTTCATTTTTAGTTTTAAGCATTTGAATTTTATCATATTTTATTTATTTATCTATATATTTAATTATGTATTTTATTCCAATTTCATTTTAAATTATATTTTATTCCAATTTTATTTTAAATTATTTTTTATTCCAATTCCATTTTAAATTGTTTTTATCAAATGTTAGTAATAATTTGTGTCTGGAACTCTGCCCAAGGGCCCAAGGGTTAATCAATACAATAAATCAACTAATTAACTAACTAACCTTTGAACTACTTGAGTTTGGAAACAGCTTGAAATAGATGTGGAAAACCAGAATCTCTGAAAATTGCATTATATTATTAGCTACATGTCTCAATAGATTTTAAAGCTATTATTACAGCAATTATACAATAAGCTATTATATATTATTATATATTAGTCAAAGTTTATGAAAACCATTAAAAAAAATAAGGAATTTCCCCTAATTTTCCATTTTTTTCTCTCTAAATCTGAGTCAACCAAGCTATACATCAGATTAAACTTACTCTGGAATTCTTGATAAGATACCAGCAGACAAAGAAGTTATATCGTCACTGTGTAGGAAAAAGAAATGTCTTTTCTGGGCCCACTTAATTATGATCTCCAGCAAAATCAGGGTAACAAACAAGGGAGTTGCCTAAAATGAAAGGAAACAGATATAAACAAAGTAAAAACTTAAGCATATTATGTACCCTCCACTTTTGCTTTCCAATAATGATCTAAACTTAAACACACATATTTTGGTATTACTTCAATAGCAGTGATGGCTAACCTTTTTGCTGTTGCACTCCAAAAGCAAGAGGAGCGCTGGAGGAGCGCATGCATGCACACACCCATATTTCAATGCGTCCCACCCCCGCGTATGCACGCGCAACCTCCACACACGCCTCCTGCTTTTGCCACACAATGGCATGGTGGGCCTTGTAGGCCCATTTTTCGCTCTGCCCAGGCTCCAGAGCCCTTCTAGGAGCCTGGGGAGGGCGAAAATAGCCTTCCCCACTCCCCCAGAGGCTCTCCAGTCCATTTCCTGATTTCTGGTGGGCCCAGAAGGCCCAAAAATCAGGTGGCCAGCGTGCGCATGCGTGCTGGAGCTACCCACCGATATGGCTCCACGTGCCACCTGTGGCACGTGTGCCATAGTTTTGCCATCACGGCTCTACAGCATTATCTGTATATCTTAATGAGTGTATTGTTGTAAACTATACATAGTTTAGTAAGGATGCTGACCGTTCAATCCATGTACTATACATCTCTATTCAGCCTGACCTTGAGCCAAAGACATTCTGGCCTTGATGCTCAGAAAATATGTAACATGCATCTGTATCATTCATATCTGATTTTGATTAAGGACAGAAAAACAATCTTTATATATTAAAAATCACCATGACACAGGAGGGAGGCAATTAGTGACTTTATTCAAAGTTCACTAAAAAACTAATCATCACCAAGGTTAGAATACTGAATATATCCCAATCAATGCCAACTGATTTTTTTTTTAATGGAGAAAAGATGCCAATTAATGCAACTTGATTTTTTCCCTATTTCAGTTACAGCGGGAATGGAGAGTGGCTGGACTCCTAACATGTCTCCTCTTCCATTCAAAACAATTGCATTCTGTGAAATTTCTGATGGCCTACTTTAGTCCTTACGAAAGCTTGCCATTCTGGGAGCTTTAATTTCAGCACAGGTTGGAAAAAACTCCTTAAATAAAGCCATAACAAGTGATCACATTAATTAATGTGTTCCAGACTGCTCTGAAGATGTTCTGCATTTGGGAAGTGCCATCACAGATCTAGCACTGCACAAATTCACTTTTAATATATATTGTTACTACATTTAGCTAAGAGTCATCAGCTAAGAAACCAAATGTTTCTTAGCTGATGGTATTGAATCATTGCAATACATTCTGTGAGAGCACCCTTGAAAAATATTCAAAAACATTGGAAACACTGAATTTTGACTAACTTGGACTAATAACTTTTTGCGCTAATATTAATAAAGAATTAACATTTTTTGAAGTAAGATGACAAAAAGGCACATTGTCTCCTATCAACCAGTGCAGTGCTTTAATTATCAGTGATAATCCTTCTCTGCATTCTATCTATACTTAGATATAACGTCAGATTCCATCTTTAGGAGGAGAAATGGAACATATGCTGAAAGGCAGAACTGGGTTTCTACATTGTTCTAAGGCATGATTTGGCTTAGAAATAATAAATATATGTGACCTAGGAAAACATAAAACACAATTAAGAAATCTGGGCAAAATTCACATACCATCAAGTCAGAGGTATAAAAATTCACATAATGTCCCAGAGTTATTTATTTTATTTGCTTGGGATACATCTCTTCTTTCATTCAGAAGAAACAACAGCTCACTTTTGTACTATTGCCAGGAACATAACATTTGTTTCTTTTTCATATTTTAAAATTGTCCATCCCTCATGGATACAGCCCTCTCTAAGCGGTTTACAGAATGGAAGGCGAAGGTTGGCTAAAGATTACTACCTAACTTCAAGATTCACAAAAGACAGCGTTTTCCTCCAAGCGATTAGGTGATTTCATAAACAACTCCGTCCACTCGCGGAGGCGGGAGAATTGTGGTGGGCGGAAAAAAATATGGAAAAAAAATTCAGGAGGAACTTTTCCTTCCATGCTGAGGATTCAAAAGTGACTTTTCAAGGTCCCGTTTTCACCCACGCATTCGCAAACGGGCTGCGTTCTCCAAGCGCAGCAGCCAACGCAAGTGTAGCAGTTTGTTGCACAAAAAAGAGGGGGGAGCATTTAGGAAGGTGGGATTAGGAGTTCTCACCTTGTCCACGTAATCGGGAACTTCCTTGACGCTGCGGAAGGAGCTCTCGCTGGGACCAAGAACGTAAAACATGGCGCGGAACTCCTGAAAAATAGTGACAGTCTGTATAGGGGTCTCGGCGATAGCTGCCATGCTTGCGGGCCTAAAAGGTTTGCACCTCAGCTTCCAGAAAGTGGCACCTCCTCTTTGAAGCGAAGCTAGAATGAGAAAGACAATCCTATGTGGATACGGAGATATTTTAGCTCTGTCAACTGGAAGAAAGTTCAATTCACAGGCTAGAAAACAATTAAGTTTCGGGATGCGATTAGTTTCGCAGAGGCGGCGTGTCATCATACGTCATAGGGAGAATTAGATTCTTGGCATCTTCCTGGACGAGGAAAACTTTGGGCATAAGATCAAAGAGATAACATTAAATGAACGGCGGTTTAGGGTCTAGACTGAATGTTGCCGGTTTGTGATTTAATTTAAGAGTCATTTTAAACTGCACAAGGGAAGTATTTTAATATTTTTGTAATTTTGTGCATTGATTTGAAGGTGTTATTTTTAAAAATATGCTTTGCACCATTGAACTTCTTTAAGTAATAATTAACTAGTGGAAGTCTATTAGAAGCTATCTTCTGTAAACAGCACCTGAAAACACAACTAACATTACTGTATGGAAATTAAGACTGTCATATAAAAAATTAAGGTTTCCCATTTCTCCAACATCATCCATTTTGAAGGTTTGAGGTGGAGTCCCTCTTGAAAATGACATAGGCTAGTGTCACAGGATGTGGCTGTAGTAATTCCCTAATGCCACATCCTTCCAAAATGATATTGGCCTGTAATTTTCCTATCCATTATTTTTGGTGAAAGGAACATCTCACTGTGTTTCAGTAAATGACTGAGAAATTTCTCTGTATTTGTACATTTACCATATCATCAGAGTTTGGTGTTCTATTATTGTGATCTCAAATATGGAATTTACTGCAGTCATCACAATGAATGAAATCTAGACACTAAGTGCAATGCTAAATGAAACATCCTCATGATTGGAATTCTTTAAGCTTCCTTCCATTTTCTTGTTGGATTTCCTTTATGTGTTTTTTTTCCTTTGCTTATTGAGGTCAATGACCCAATATTGGGTATATATAGATAAACTCCAAATCTTAACATTGCTGTTGGGATTACGTTATAGCCTATTGTTTTTATTTATTGAATAAAAACTGTTAATCTATTTTATAGTATAAATGCTGAGGGTGGGTTGAATGGAAATTGTATCTATTTGAGTGGTCTTGGAAAATTAGTTATATTGTCACTTTTCCTTAAAAAAGCTCCTTTACTTACTAGTCAAACTAGGATATTGGCAGTTATTTTTCTCCCAATAAATCTCTAATAGTACCTATTTGTATATACAACTATCATTCACTAAAATTTGTGGGTAATCATAGAAAGCAGTGTTTCCAGCAGTGAAATCCAGCTGAATCTATCTGGCTTGCGCGAACCAGTAGCGCTGGTGGCGGGAGGCTCCACCCACCCACCGAGACATCATTATGTCCTCTTTTTGACCCTCTGCACATGCTCCCACGCGCTCCCATTCCCGAACTGGCAACAAAGGTAAGTGGAGTGTTCCATATGAATGTTAACATTTCTTAAGATCCTTTGTGTTACAATTTAAAAATAAAGAAACAGATCTCAAAGGCTGGGATTCCCTTATTGACTAAAAGATTATGTCAATATTCAAGGAAATTAAATTCTTAGAGGATATTAAGGAGCTTTGGTGGCGCAGCAGACTAAACTGCTGCTGTTAAAGTAGCACTTAACTGCCAGCTGCCTGGAATTACTGCGAGTTCAATTCTCACCAGGCTGAAGGTTGACTCAGCCTTCCATCCTTTCGAGGTAGATAAAATGAGGACCCGGTTTGTGGGGGCAATAAGCTGACGTTGTATAAAATAGAACACCACTTGGGGGGGGGCAAAAAGCCCTACTAAGCAGGTATATTCAAAAGTATGAAGGCTATTGCTTAATGCATTGTAAGCCACCCTGAGTCTCCGGTGAAGGGCAACATATAAATCGAACTAATAAATAAATAATAAATAACTAAACTGATCCAATGTGATCAGAAGCTCATGTTTTTGTTTTCTCTGAAAAACTCCACCCACTCTATAACAGAAAATACCCAGAGGCTTCCTGCTTGAGTCCGTTCAGAATACTGCATCAACATTAAATAAGATTGGATAGGGTTAGAATGGGTTGGGCAATACCATTTGCCTTGGCAGTAATTCACTGTAAAGTGAAATTGCATCCAGATATGAGCTGGAAGTAATCTGTAGGAACAAGAATTTAAGCTATATTAAATATAGAAAATAGCTTTACATAATAAGAAAGTTAGATCTTTAAAAATGTATCATATTTTAGTTTAGATCTCCACGTATGTGAGCACTGTAGCAATACTGCAAATTATTCCTATCTGTTGTTCATATGATAAGATTCTGTGTGTTCATTATTGCCTATGCCCTAATCTGGTGCAATAACACGATACATGTAATTGCAAAAAAGTTACAAGTTCATCATTACATAATCATAAAGTTGTATATGTGCATTGCTTAACAGATTTCATAACCCAGTACCTAATTATGTTCCTTTAATCTGTACATGATTAATACTGTAGCCAATAAAATGCAGATAGCAGATGACCTATTTTGCAACCTAAATAAATGATTAATCCTCATAAACAAAAACTGAAAATGTCTAAATTACCATCCCTACTGTCAGGTATGCATAGTTTTGTGTAGAAAACTTTGTGCTAATTAATACTTTAAATAAGCTACATACATTTTCCTTTCAATCTGTTAGCACAAATATAAAATTGGTAGGATTTGTATCTGACCATCTATTTACTGAGAAGATCTGTGTTTTCATTATTGTACAAATATTAAGCAATACAAAATCTAGTAATAGTAGTCAAAAAATATCTGCAATAAACTAAAATCCTGTAATGTAAAAAAAATGCAGAAATCAAATTTCTATCAGAACACATGTAAACATTCATGCATGATGGGAAAATTACAGGCAGAAAAAAATTTTTTCATCCTCAGAAAAGATGATTTGAACTTTCACTAATAACGAGTGTTCTTCACTAATATCAACTAGCCATTCAGGTGAGATTATATATTATATTTAGCCATGGCTGCACATGGTTTTCTTGGCTGCACTTTAGCGCAGAATACAGGTAGTCCTCAATTTACAATCAAAATTGGGGCCACCACTTTCATTGGTATTCAGAGCAGTTGTTCAATGAGTCCCATCCAATTTCACTACTTTTTTGCTATGGTTAAGTGAATAATGCAGCTATTAAACAAATTTAGCTTCCCCATTAACTCTGCTTCTCAGAAGCCCTCTGGGAAAGTCGTAAATGGCAATCCTGTGGAACACCTTCCCCCCAACACCACAGTTTTTGTAAGTCAGTGAAAATGAGGGGATGGCCATATTAAATAAATAAATAAATAAAGCCATTGTAAATACATGTCAGTTGCCAAGCATCCAAAATTTGATCATAGGATCATAGGATCACTCAAACGAATGATCATAAGTTTGAGGATCAGTCATAAATCACTTTTTAATGTTGCTATAATTTCAAACGGTCATTAAATGAATGGTCATAAATTGAGAAGTGCCTATATAAAGATAGTTTTTACATTCTAGTTTATGGCTTAGCGTGAGCCCAGTGTTAAGCACACACCATAACCTAATAGGGAATTAAGTAATATCACACAGTTGCTACTTTAAAGAATTATTAAAATTATATAAAATTATTAAAAGAGAAGAGGAACAGTTCTCTTATTCCATTTTTGCAATTTATCAATCTGCTTCTTTGTGCGTTTAATCCTTCTGCTGCATTTCCTGATTTATTTTTCAGAGGACTGGTACTCCTATTTCCTCCCTATGCAGTACAATGGGTCACAGCCAGAATTTGCTTTCCAGAGCATCTGATCCTGCCCTCTCAGTTCCCATATCGAACAAGGAATTGGAGGAGAAAAGTGATAAAACATAACTCTTCATTACCATGAACCAAGATCATCTGGAAAGTTACAATGTATTTATTAAATTAGCGAGGGTGGTAATTACTGAGGCAACATGAGTAGCAGAGAACATCATTTATTGAGTAACAAACATAACCCAGTAACAACAGCAACAGAAGAAAATGCCTGACAGCTCTTATATAGCTGCTGTCAGAATCGCTCTAACCAATCAGGAACTGCAGAAACTCCTGCTTAAACAAAAGGAATAATATGACCAATTAGGACGAGGCAGCTCCGTTGTCAGGGCAACATGCCAACGCAACACCTCTTCCCCCCTGGATGGCGCATACGTAATCCTGCAACGAACTGCTTGCGGCGCAGATTCCTGATCCGTAGGCGGATCGGGCAAGGTTTCCACCAGGGATTCAGCAGGAGTAACTTCTCCAGGTAAGTACAACGGTGGGTTGTTATGGTGGGCGGAGGATCGGCAACAGATCCCAGAAACAGTGGGGATCTCTCCGGGGGCAGGCGCAGTACGTCTCTTGCAATCAGCTGCAGACTAGTTGTAGCTCGCTCTCTTAATTGGTCCACATGGCGCTGCCAGATTCTTCCATCATCGAGTTGAACCCTGTAAGAGCAGGGACTGATTACTTGGGTCACTCGTCCCGGCAACCAATGTGGATCCCCCCCATAGTTCCAGGTGAAAAACCAGATCTCCCTCATTGAATGTCCTGGAAACCTCACCGGTATGTCTTGGACCCAGGAGTGCGTATGAAGGGTGCAGCTGATCTAGCCTAGTCCGTAGACGACGGCCCATCAGCAGTTCCGCAGGGCTTAGGTTAGTGGATGGACAAGGAGTTTTATGTTGCACGAGTAGATAGGTGGACACCCGCTCCTGCGACCCCACTGGTTCTAACCTGGCCAACATTGCTTTGGCCGACCTCACTGCCCTTTCAGCCAGGCCATTACTGGCCGGATGGAAAGGGGCTATCTGGGCATGGCGGATACCTAAAGTGGCTAGAAATAACTGGAATGCAGCGGATGCAAGCTGCGGTCCATTATCCGACACCAGGATGTCAGGAAGGCCGTGTGTTGCGAACAACCTGCGCAATACCCTGATAATGGCGTCTGATGTGGTGGAAGGCATCGTTTCTAGTTCCACCCACCTAGTGTAGGCATCCACTACTATAAGGAAAGTGTGGCCCAAATAAGGGCCCGCAATATCTATATAAATCCTTGACCACGGGGCCCTGGGAACTTCCCATTCCCTTGGAGGAGAGGCTGGGGCGGAAGCTCTGGATAGCTGACACTTTTGACATTCCGTGACCAAACTGGTGATGTCCTTATCAATCACTGGCCACCAGACATAACTCCAGCTCAACCCCTTCATTCATATAATATCAGGATGGCTTTCGTGCAACATCTCGAGAACTGAGGGTCGCAATTTGGGGGGAATCACCACCCTACTCCCCCAGAGCAAACAACCACATTGGACTGACAATTCATACTGCCGTATCCGAAAGGGCACATAAGGCTCAGTCACCTTCCCTACAGGCCATCCTCTTGTTACCCAGTCAATGATTTGGGCGAACGGGGTCCTTCCGCAAATGAACGGCAATGTCTGTAGCTGTTAAGGAGGGGTTAAGCTTGTCTATTAAGAGAACAGAGGGGGCTGGGGCAGGATCAAGGATAGAGATGGGCAAGGGGCAACAGCTGAGGGCATCTGCATGCGGTATCAATTTACCGGGGCGGTAAACTAAGGTATACGAATAGGCTGCTAAAAAGACCGCCCAGCGGGACATCCGGGGTGACAGAATTAGAGGAGTTTGCCGGTCTCCAGCCAACAGACCCAATAGTGGCTGATGGTCCGTCACCAACTCAAAACGGTTGACCATACACATAATCATGGAAACGTTTGATTAAGGCCACAGCCGCTAATGCCTCCCGGTCCAACTGGCTGTAATTGCGTTCCATAGAGGATAACATCCTCGAGTAGAACGCAGTCGGAGGTTCCAACCCGTTTGGGAGCCTATGGCTAAATACAGCCCCTATGCTGAATGGGGAACGCATCAGCTGTCAGGACAAGGGGAAGATCTGGATTATACTGCACTAGGACAGCTGAAGAGGTGAGCAAGTCTTTCACAGCCTGGAAAGAATGGGATTCCTTAGCCATCCAGGACCAAGGTGCAGATTTATCCAGCAATCTGTGAAGAGGTTCAGCCACCATAGCCTTATGTGGCAAGAATATGCTATAGAAATTTAAAAGGCCCAGGAAAGCCTGTAAATCAGATTTACAGGTGGGCACAGAAGCAAGTTTAATAGCGGCCACCTTGGAAGGGGTAGGGTGAATTCCAGAGGCATCCACCAGGTAGCCTAGGAATTCCACCCCGGGGACACCAATTGCACATTTAGTTTTCTTTAATTTAAGACCAGACTTGCTAAAACGTAATAAGACAAACCGAACACGATCGATAAGCTCACTCCAGCAAGAAGTGGAGATGAGCACATCATCGAAATAGGGATGACTCCAGGCAGGCCATGTAATAAATGCTCCATTAAATTTTGGAAAAGACCCGGGGCTACGCTAATGCTGAACTGTAGATGCCGGCATTTAAAGGCTCCCCGGTGTGTCAAAATTGTTTGAGCCTCCGCCAATGTGTCATCCATTGGGAGCTGCTGGTAAGCCTGAGCTAAATCCAGTTTAGCAAAAATTGAGCACTGCCCTAGGGAATGGAGCAAATGCTGAACTACTGGTACAGGGTAGGAATGGGCTTGTAATGCCTTATTTAGCGTACATTTAAAATTGCCACAGATACGAATCGAGCCATCTGGTTTTATAGGAATTACTATTGGGGTCTCCCATCAGGAGTAGTCAGTAGGTTCTAACACCTCTTGGCTGATAAGCTTGTCTAATTCTGCGTCCACCTTTGGGCGCAAGGCAAATGGGACACGCCGGGACTTGAGCCTAATAGGGCCTACCTGAGGGTCTAGATTTAGGGAGATCAGGGACCCAACATATTTACCCAGGGATTCATTGAACACATCAGCAAACTCGATGTAAAGTGCGTCAACTTCTGCCACGGCTGTGGAATGGATCCCAGTAATATCCAACCCCAGAGAGCCAAACCAATCCAACCCTAAAAGACTGGGGAGGGCTCCGTCTACGACTATCAAGGAAAGCCGGCCAGTGAACCCATCCTTCTCTACTAAAAATCAGCCATGCCTAACAATGGGAATGTGATTCCCCTGATAATCTCTAAACTGAATGGGGCAGGGCCGTAGGCTGCTTTTCCGCAAGTTGGGCAGCAGTTTTTTCATGGTGGACCAGGAAACGATCGATTTAGATGATCCAGTGTCCACCTCCATCTGGCAGGTTGCACCTTCAATCTTGACATTCATAAGGAGCTTGGCGGACTGGACTGGACTTCTGGGATGTGTGGTCACTTTAGTGACCCGGCGGCCGCGGGTAATGGCAAAAAATCTTTGTTAATTGGATCCACCAACAACACGCTTATACTTTCGGCCGGTAGTAGACTGATTTCCTGAGCGGCAGACCCATGTGATATGTCCTTGCTTCCCACAACAGCGGCAGGCGGCCGTGCGGAAATGACAAGTGGAATGGGGGTGATCATCACAACTGAGGCACAATGCCGGTGGATTCTTTTTTCCGGTCAGTCCTTTTGGACGGGTGGCGGATGCCCGGAGGCAGCTGACATCTGCCTCATCAACTGTGGCCTCATCGGAATTTACTTCCTAGAAATGAACGGCTGCAGGCTGACTAATTTGGGTTTGAAACCGGCGTATGTCTGCAGTAGATTTATCGGACATCTCCGCCGCCTGGGTTTCTTCCACAGCTGTTTGGAGGTCTAAGCTCTTCTTTGCCAAGAGCCTTTTTGTAAATCGATACCACGCACCCCAAAAACTAATTGTTCCAGCAAGGCATCCTCTAACTCCCTGAATTAGCAGTCAAGAGCAGCAGTCCTGAGGCGAGCCACATATCGGTTAATTGGTTCTCCCTCCTCTTGTAGTATCTGCCTTAATTTGAAACGGCGGGCTATGCGGGATGGAACTGGAGAATAGTGGCCCCTTAACTTTTCCTTCAGGACATCCCAAGGAATTGTGTGGACTGGCTGGGATGCTACGAAAGCTCGGGCTGTCGCAAAGACCTCAGGGCCACAAACGTTTAAGAAATGTGCCCGTTTACTGCTGCTAGACAAATCAGTATAGCCATTTGCCTCCAAAAAACATTCAAAAATTCAAACCTCTCTTCGTAGGCATCCCAGGTTTCGGCGGCACCTAAACGGGGCGAACATGGGCAGAGCCATTTGTATAGTGCTCTTAAAGTGGTTGTTAAAATCGGTTTTCCAGCAAGCTCCCTCAACGAATCGGCCCATGTCATAAGTAAATGCCTTATTCTATAACAAGAGATATGTATATATGTACATGATATAAAGGGTTAATTTATTCATCCTCCTTTAATGTATTCATGTGTAATCACCCCCCTTTCTTGACTCCTCCCCTTTGATATAAATAGAGAGTGCTTTTACCTCATGCTTGCTTTTCACTGTAAATCTGACAAGAATAAGTAGAATGCCTATTATGAATAAATTCTTCTTTAACTGAAGAAATTGTTTCTGAATTCATCATTGAGTCTGATCCTCAAAATATTGTAACAATCTGGTAGCAGAGGATGGTTAAACTGACTCAATAAAATCCAACATGCCTAAGAAAGAAAACCTCAAGAATAAAAAAGAAAGACCCAATACCAGGGCAAATGATAAAGAAACAAAAACAGATCAAGAAATGATCGACGAACCAATAAATACAACAATCAAAGAATCTGAAGATAACACCACAGACATCGAAGAAACAGCAGATGAAACCGACAACCAAGAAGAGAACAAAATAAAAGACAAAGACCTCAGATCGGAGATACTGAGGCTAATAAAAAGTCAAAAAGATGACCACAAACTCATCGCGGAACTCCGAGGCTTCTTGGAAGAAAACGGAGCAGCAAGAGAAAAAGACATTGAAAAAGCCAAACCCGAAAATACAAAAATGGTGAGCGAACCTACAACTAAAGAAAAAATAACCAGAAGCAAGACCAGAGATCCCGCTCAAAATTTTGAAAGGCAGCCATCTTTTCTTCAACCGGCCACAGAAATGAACACGGCTGAACCAATCAGAATGCACCATTCAAAAACTCTGGCGCGAAAAAACACAAAAAATAGCAAGAAATATATTTATTCTTCTGAAGAGTCAGAAACAGATACAGAAGAATCATCCACCGAACAAGAAATCGAAACACCCATGAGAAAACTATTTAAAACGTTTGGCACAAGTCTAACAATTTCAAAAGAATCGATAAAAGCCAATAATGCAAAAATACAAAAGAGACGAAGAAACAAACAGACACCTCAAAGCCTGCACGACTCAATCCAGACAACGATGATGACGACGCCTGAACCCAGAGGGCCCTGCGAAATTTCCCCCATACCACAAACGATCCAAAGAACAAAATACTCCAAGCAAGAAAGCTTCAAAGAAAAGAGACGAACCACAGCTGCCAGCAGAACACCCAAGATCGAGCCGGAGACCGAATCATCAGAAGGAGAGCACTACGAGGGAGCTACAGCAAAGAGAACCTCTCCCAGCGGCTTCAGCAGAGAAATGATCAACGCGCATGCGCAGATGAACACAGAGAACTACAATGAACTTTATGAAGAAGGAGAACCTTTCAAGCTCATCAGCAGAATACCCACACCATTCTGCAATTTTCAACATCTACAGGACCATGGACTACCCACAGTTGTAAGTAGTGGGAATAGTAATATTGGGAATCTACCTAGTGATTTCCCAAAACTTAGAATTGATGGCATCAATTTACAGGAATGGTGTCAACAAATTCAGGTTGTCTTTATGAAAGAAAATTTATTATTTTTTATAACCAATCCTCCCAAAAGACCTTGGACTCTAAAAATGGACTGCCTGCATCACAGAGCATTCTATTTAATAATTTCTAGCATATCACCTGCCATGTACTACAGTATTAAGCATAATCTTACTGTTTCAGAAATAATTCAATGCATGTTTAAATTGTTTCATAGTGAAAGTGTAGCAACAACCACTAGAATGTCTAAAGATTTCTTTTCAGCCAAATTAAGATCTGGAACCACCATAAGTGAACATTTAATATCCTTAAACAAAACCAGAGCAGAATTACATCTAAGAGGAGAAATAATATCAGAACAGACAATGAAAAGCGTTATCCTTAACTCATTAGATTCATCATGGGATAACTACATATCACACTTAGACTCAATCAATCTAGGATACTTATCCATAGAAAGTCTGTCAAATAAGTTAATAGCTGAAGATAATTTGAGGAGAAGTAGATACAATGCATACACAGAACACAGACAGGCAAAAGGGGTAACCTTCCAAGAAAATCACCAAAAAACAATTGAATGTTACAATTGTGGATCCAGAAAACACTCTAAGGGAGATTGCCCCATGTTTCATAGGGAAAGACAAAACTGTGATTATAGGGGTAGATATCAAGACAGGCAATCATCTATTGATAGATACAGATATAGAGACTCCCCAAACTACAGAGAACGCAGAAAGGATAGAGATAATTCAAGGGACAGAAAATCAGGATCATTAAATGGATTAGATAAACATAACGATGTCATCACACAAAAATCAAAAAACAATACTTGGCTCATAGATTCAGGGGCGACTAATCATACAACAAATAACAAGAAAATACTGTCTTCATTCACAAATGATAAATTTATGATAAGAGTAGCCAATCAAGAAAATGTTCAAGTCATAGGGAAAGGAGATGTAAATATACCTGGTTTAGGTAAAGTAGAGGGGGTATTGTTGATACCAGAAATATCACATAACATACTTAGTGCAGTGAAATTAAGCCAAGATTTCAACATAAATATAATCTTTGGGGGAAAAGCAATACTAGAAAAGGATGGAACTAAATTGAATAGTGTAGTTATCGAAGGGGGCCTACCCTTCCTTGTAACAGAAGATAAATGGTTGCATAACATTAATACAAACACTGATGATGACACCAACATAGACAGTGAACATAGTAACAATGACAATGAAGAACCCAATACACACTGTAATCACAAAGACACACCCACTAGTGATACACACAATAACAAAAGACCCAATATAGGCAAACCAATTCATGATGAATGTGCACACATGTTGCATAGGAAATTGGGACATGCAAGTTTCCCTGTAATACAAAAAATGATTGAACATGCTGATGGCGTTAAAATAAAGGATTGTAAAAACTATTTGGAATGCTCAGTATGTAAATCCTCAAAACTCAGAACAAACCCAAAACCAAAGAGGGCAACAAGGACCTCTAACGAAATTTTTGATCTGGTACATATGGATCTAGTTGGTCCATTAACACCATCCATCACATACAAAAAAAGATATTTCCTAACTATTGTAGACGACTATAGCCGTTATGGATTTGTTTATACTTTAAAACACAAAGATGAAACTTTCCAAAAATTCAAAGAATTTTACAAACGTGTAGAAACACAACACAATATCAAAATAAAACAAATCATGACAGATAGGGGATCCGAATTCATGTCAAAAGAATTCTCACAATGGATAAAAGACAAAGGAATGCTACACTTCACGACTAGCCCATTTTCTGCTTTTCAGAATGGTACAGCAGAACGAAAGAACTCGACACTGCAAACCATGATTAGATGTACATTAGAAGATGCTGGCTTATGAAAACAATTCTGGTCAGAAGCATTACTATATTCAAACTATACCCAAAATAGGACCTGGTCTAGCATCCTAAATAAAACACCATACGAAGTGATGTACAATAGGAAACCAAAAATATCACACATGCACATATTTGGAGTTACAGCAGACGTACACATACCAAAACAATTAAGACGTAAGGGAGATAACGTATCCAGAAGGCTCAGATTCATAGGATACGAAACAGGCACAAAAGGATATAGATTCATTGACAATAATAACAAATTCATAGTCTCAAGAACAGCAATATTTCATGAACAGGCCAACTGGTCTAAGATACATCTTAACGAGATAGTCCAAAATACAGAACCAAATATTGAACAACAAGACAGAATAGAAAGAGAGAAACATGAACATAACACACATGATGACAAAAACAAAACATGGACAGGTAACCATACCAGGATAAAAACAGATTCATTAACCAAAAAGGAAGCAAGGTATCTACACGATAATGAAAGCATTCCAATAAGAACAATCAGGTGTAACAGAAAACAATTACCCAATAAGTATAAGGATTATATAATGTGTGTGAATGACGAGACACCAACACCTAACACATACGAGGAAGTGTTGAAACTTCCCATGGAAGAAAGAGAAAAATGGGAATTAGCCATAACAAAAGAAATGAACAGCTTGCGTGAATTAGGTGTATTTACACCAGTCCCTGCCCCTAAGAACAAGACAATTATAGGCACCAGATGGATATTCAAAATCAAAGATTTAGAAGAGGGTAATAAATTATATAAAGCTAGATTAGTCGCACAAGGTTACGCTCAAAAATATCCTGAGGATTACACTGACACATACTCTCCCACTGTAAGAACCAAAAGTGTTAAGACAGCTTTAGTCATAGCTGCTATACTCAATCTTGATGTCTTTCAATATGATGTGCAGACTGCATACTTACATGCAAAGCTCGACAAAGAGATATATGTAAGGGCACCTCATAGCCAATGTACAAATAGAAATGAGACCTGGTTACTTAACAAAAGCTTGTACGGATTAAAACAATCCGGCAAGCGTTGGTATGAATGTCTAGTCAGCGTGCTTAAAAATATGGAATTCAAAGCCACAACTGCAGACAATTGCTTTTTTGTTAGAAAGGAAGGTGAATCATTAGAATTTGTGTTAATCTATGTGGATGATATTTTGTATATAGGCAAACATAAAGAAAAGAAAGACTTATTTGTATCCAAGCTAAGTGAACATTTCTCTTTAAAGTCGCTAGGAAGGGTAAACAAATACCTTGGAGTTCAAATCAATAAAACAAGAAAGGGATTCAAATTATCCCAGAGAGATAAAATTATAGAACTTCTGGAAAAATGCAATTTAAGAGATGCCAAACCTTGCGATACTCCTATGCAGACTGATTTTCTAAGGAATATGGATGAATCTTCACCTGAGTTCGAGAACAATACATTATATAGATCAATTATTGGTTCTCTCTTGTATATATCTAATTGGACCAGGCCTGATATAGCTCTGCCACTTAATTTATTATCTAGACATGTAAGTAAACCACTTATGTATCATTGGGAAGCAGTTAAACGAATACTAAGATATCTAAAACACAGCATAGATTTCTGTCTACTCTTAGAACCCAATAATATTAAAGAACCTATTATCATCAGTTACGCTGATGCAGACTGGGCAGGTGACATCAAATGTAGAAAGAGCACCTCAGGTTATGTATTATTTTTAAATGATTGCCCAATATTCTGGTACACTGGGAAGCAAGATTTAGTAGCGACTTCCACAACAGAGGCAGAATACGTCTGTTTATCTAAAGCCTCAAATAATTTAGTGTGGTTTAATGATTTATTATCTGATATTTGGAAGAATCCAATACTACCATTTGTCATACATGAAGATAATAAGGCGGCTATAGAAATATCAAGATCTGACGCCATTGGTCAAAGGTCCAGACATATAGATATCAAATTTAAACACGTGAGACAATTATCTCAGGATGGATTCATTAAAGCAATCCACTGCGAAACCTCAGAACAAATAGCTGATATATTAACTAAACCTTTACCTTCTAAACAACACAAATACTTGACATCAAAATTACAAGTACTATATAATTCTGAATCCGAATGCAATCATTGTTATATGTCGAATCGGCATTTAGAGGGGGATTTGTCATAAGTAAATGCCTTATTCTATAACAAGAGATATGTATATATGTACAGGATATAAAGGGTTAATTTATTCATCCTCCTTTAATGTATTCATGTGTAATCACCCCCCTTTCTTGACTCCTCCCCTTTGATATAAATAGAGACTGCTTTTACCTCATGCTTGCTTCTCACTGTAAATCTGACAAGAATAAGTAGAATGCCTATTATGAATAAATTCTTCTTTAACTGAAGAAATTGTTTCTGAATTCATCATTGAGTCTGATCCTCAAAATATTGTAACAGCCCATTCCTCAGGACTCCAATAACATGCGCCTCAATATCCCACCTTTGTCGCCAGAATTAAATTAGCAAGGGTGGTAATTACTGAGGCAACACGGGTGGCAGAAAACATCATTTATTGAGTAACAAACATAACCCAGTAAGAACAACAACAGAAGAAAATGCCTGACAGCTCTTATATAGCTGCTGTCAGAATCGCTTTAACCAATCAGGAACTGCAGAAACTCCCACTTAAACAAAAGGAATAATGTGACCAATTAGGACGAGGCGGCTCTGTTGTCAGGGCAACGTGCCAATGCAACAGTATTCAAATTCAGATAAGTGGGGTTTAGATTCTCTTCATATCTCACAGCTTCATAGCCTATTTGTATTTTATGCTAAGCCATAGTTTGCTTAGCCACAGTTTATAGAAGAAACCACATTTGGCTGCAGGCTGCAGGCACCAATATACTTAACGGAAATAGAATGAACTACTTTATGCTTTAGTGAGATGTATTCAACCGCAAGAGGTAGCCAGCCGCAAAAGGTGTAAGATGCTAAGCACTTAGTCTCATTTCATTTCTATCCTGTTTCAAGCAAATGCCTTAACAGACACAATGTGCAGGAAAGAATAAT
Organism: Arizona elegans; assembly: GCA_022577455.1. Lineage (NCBI taxonomy): Eukaryota > Metazoa > Chordata > Lepidosauria > Squamata > Colubridae > Arizona > Arizona elegans. The sequence goes on from JAKOOJ010000004.1 coordinate 33,488,966, forward strand.
AAGAATTCCCCAGGATGGAAGTTCGGACTGCAATTCAGTTATAAAAATGCTTTGGATTACAGCCCTTTCAAGTATGGAAAACACATAATTCTTTCCTCTGTCATTCCTTCAGTAAGTAACAGGCTTCCACACAGTGGCTGTTTCCAAATCCATTGAGAAGAATATTACATAGTTAGAAAGGAAAAATCATAACTTTGGAATTTACCAAATTATATTTATTGGGAGGAATCCTTCCAAGAAGTAGAGTGTTTTGACAGCAACTGTGGTCAAAATGTGGATGGATTTTTTTGAGTGTGTTTTTATTTACTAATTTGAAAAAGTCTGGAATATTTGGGATTTTATTCAAGGCATATTGATGACATTGGCAGACTTTAATAAATATGTAGCATATTACTCTATTTTAAAGGATGACGTACAAAGTTGAAACATATGCCATGACTGTGATAGGTAATCCATGTTATAAAAAAACATTTGGTTAATTGATGATTTATGCATAAGGTCTTTAGGTTGATTCACATTCCTAAATAAAATAATTATATAAAAATCATGAAGTAAATTGTTATGTGCCATTTATAAAAAGACATACAAGTCCTCCTTTGTTTTAAACCACTCCTTCAGATGTCCAACAGAACAACCTGGCTCGCATCTTGTGGTAAATCTTGTGGTAAATCCATGCAGCATACTAAGTCAAAATATAATTATGACTTAGCACAATATGGTTGCTGTAAGTGAATTGTGATTTAAAACAAAAGTGAGGAATGGCTTGTCCTATATATTGCAATGTCTGAAGCAATTTATAGAAAAATTAGAGAAGGAACTGAAACAAGTTTTTGATCTCCTGCTTCTCAAAAATGTTCTATATCTTAAGCTGCTTTTATATTCACTGAATTAAAAATACAGGTGCTCTAATGGTTAGGAAGAATTACCCACTTTACTTGTTCTTCAGGCAGATGGAATGAAGTAATACTGTAAAATAATTGTTTTTTTCTCATATTTCTAAACTGCCTATCTCCCTCAGATCGGGATTCTCACATTGTTTTTTCACTGCCATCAAGTAAGAGAAAATCTTTTTCAGAACAAACGGACTGGGGAAGTGATTAAATTTGATTTTGAAAAAGATTTGAAGGTGCCAGAGAAAGCTGTTCCATATATACAGAATGGAAAACAAGAATCTTCAAGATCAGCATCCACTAAAAAGGTAGGAAGAAGATTCAGTGTGGAAACTAATATGAAGATCAGGATTCTTTTATGTTCTTAAAGCTTAGATTTTTTTCTGAAGATGCTCTATAGTAAGTGTACTTAACTTACACCCTGCTTGGAAATGTGGAAAGGGTGATAATCTAATTTTACCTAGCAGCAGCCTCATATTGCTTTATAACTATGCGGGAGACCATCTGAAAATCCCAGGCAATATGCTAGATTTCCAAAAAGGTTATGACAAATCACTTTCATTTGGTTGCCAAGAATTTCATGTGGTCATCAGACTCAAGTTCAGTTCAAGATAATTTTATATTTTTATCTGCAGGCTATAAATGCTGATCATCCACCACAGGCTTTCTTTTATGATTGCCAGTGCATTTTTTAGTGCCTGCCTACCAGTAGGTGCTGGTATTATAACTGGGTTAAAAGCAATATTGCTTCTGGCTACAGTATGTTGGAATTTGGGTGCATTTGGTGAGGGTGAACAAACATTTGGTGAAGAAAAGCAAAACAAAACATTTTGTTCTTCTTCACCAAATGTTTGTTTACCCTCACCAAATGCACCCAAATTCCAACATACTGTAGCCAGAAGCAATATTTCTTTTAACCCAGTTGTAAAATGTTTATTCTTCTTCCTCAAGAAAAAAATAGTCCAGTTGCCTTAAAAAAAAAAAAAAGCACTTTTGAAACAACAAGGACTGGATGACTGAGAATCTTTATAGACATTTGGTACGGGAGACTTTTACAGAAAACATCTCAGGATCTCTGCAAACCACCTCCCTTTTTTTTTTTCATACAAAGAAAACCAGTTTCAAATTGCCAGTTCTGAAATACAGTCTTTGCTGCCTGCTACTGTACATCTAGCAGGCAGGAATTAGAGGCATTAAATTCTACACATTAGAAGCAAATCTTATCTACATTCGAAACTGCAATAAATGCAGGAGGCAGACTTGTTGCTCTGTACAACTCGTAAGATTTTATACTAACTTTGAAGTCTAATAATTGAGGCCCATTGTGGGACCATGCACCCCAGCTGTCATAAATCATTTTTCCAGGTGCTCCACAGGTATGTAAGTTGCTAAGAGCCTGATGTCAGCTTTGAAAAGAAAGCCAAATTTCTTTTCCCTCCCTTCACTCATCAAAGGGACTTTTGCCAAAAGATGAATATGTTCAGGTGTAGAATGGCATGGTTCCTCTAAATTTGCCCAAACCCCATTATTTGCAATAATAATACTGCTGATTTCAGCAATGGCTGGTTTAGAATTTTAGGAAATGAATACAGTCTTTGATACATCTTTTTTTCTGCAAAGTCTGTCTTCATAAATATCAATGAAGAATATGAGACTATTTCTCAAATATGGTACATAAATATGGTCCGACACCCTAGAACATGAGTGTCAAACTTGTGGCATCACATTGCTGTCACAAATGACATTTTGTTACTTTTTCCCCTTCATGGAACTGAGGTGGGTGTGGCCTGTGCATGACCATCTGGCCCATGCGCTGCCAGTTTGACACCCCTGTTTTAGCAGAAGAATAAGTGTTGCCCCTACCATAATTTCCTCAGAATAAAGGTGATATAGATGACATAGAAGGTTTTTCCAAAAATCAAATGCTTAGATCTTATGGATGTTTTATTTTGTAAATCTGTAAATATAACCAAGAATATTACAAAAAAATAGTTTGCACATTTATAGTGTACAATACACATTTATTGTGTGGTGTATTACATCTATTACCTTTTCCACAAATAAACTCTACAGCCAATATTTCATGTGAAATTACTGCTTTAGGTAAGCTAATTGCCCCACGTGGTCAGTATGTGTCTATATTTGGACTTTTTAATCTTAATCTTCTGAGCATCAATGATATTATATAATCCAATTGGGAGAAGGAGGTCAGGAAATGTCAGAAATAAACTGGCATGGAGATAAGTGAAAAAGCTAGGTAGCATCATTATATGTTGATTTGAGGATTCAAAAGCTGACATTTTTTTCCTTGAGTTTATATTGATCTAATATCCTGGACAAGAAGAACATGTCTGTGGGAGGTGCAGTGAAAGAAAGAGCCAGAAGAAAGAGTAAAAAAAACTACGGCCTGATAATATATGGCTTTTAAAGGTTTTAGTGGAGAATACAAATTCTCCACTTTTTTTTAAGGAGGGATCACCATTAGCAAAGGCTGTAGCATAGTTTTTTTTTTTAACAGTTATTTGTGTGTGCTGCTGAATCAACAACCATGTTGATTTCTTGTGGAATCGGTTTGCAAATTCAACAATGTCCACAACCTGTAATAATTCTGCGATATTGTGGCCGGACTCTAGTAATATTTTTCCTTTAAAAATAAATAAGGAAAGTAAATACTACAAACTTGTTTTGTTCCTGATAGATCTTGCAAAAAAGAATAGAACCCTCTTCACAGAAAAGTATTTGGCACAGTTGCAAATGTTTTGCCCAAAGCTCATCTTAGTTTCTTATCATTCTTGTTCTGTTGATTGATTTCCTTAAACTGTTTACATCAGTGACCAATTTCATTTATGAATCCAAAAGCCTTAATTGCAGTAGTTTAAAAAAAAACTTGACCATAGGCAGAACATAGTCTTTTGTTTTTTCCAAAACCTTTCTATCTGTGAAGTAATTAAGAATGGTAGAACTCTATGACAAAATATCCTGTATAAACACAATAATCCACTCCAATTTTCTGGATTTGCCAGTTGGTTTATTTTGATATTATGTTTATTACCTTAATTATATGTTAATATAAATGACAGCACATAAATTTCAGAATGCATAAGGGTCTACTGTACTATAAGACTAACTTATACACAAGGCAGGCACATGCTTTTCATATTAATATTTAGGTTTTATTGTAGATTCAGTCAAAGTAGTTTTAAAATAGATTGACTTCATTTTGTTGTAACAAAAGAATACATTGTTCAGGTAATAAATAGTTATTTTAGTGAGTTGGTGAGAGTTATGATTAAAGTAGAGACTTAAAGTTGCCAGTTTGTGATTAAGATATATTGTGTTTTAATTTACAAATATTTCCAACCCATTACAATTTTGCTGATAGAACTGATTTGTGAATGTACACTATGTAATGGAAACAGCCATCTTAGTTTCTCAGCATTTTTCTAAGTGTTTTCTTTCAACAGTTATACGCAAAAATTAATCACATTAATAGAAGCAGTAGTACAGGAGTAAACAGAAGTCTCAAAGTGACTATATAGAGCTAAAATTTGGAGTTTCCTCTTATATGAATTGCTGTTTATGGTCGGGAAATACTTTTTTTGTTATACCCAATATAATTTACAAGTAATAATGTTATTTTAGGCTTATATTTCATTTTAGTAGGATGTTTGCCCCCATTTTAGCTAGGTAAATTTCATCATATTTGTTTTATTATTTTATTATATTTCTTTATAAGTAGCTCAACATTCTTTAAAATTTCTTCCTACTACTACTTTCCCCACCACAAGAACCCTATGAGGTGGGGTGGGCTGACTGAAAATGACTGCCTGAAAGTCATCCAGCTGGTTTACATGTCTAAGGCGGTACTAGAACTCCTAGTCTGGTTTCTAGTCTGGTGTCTTAACCAAGAAAGTAAAGTGGCTGTCTGTTGTCCTTTCAAATTCATGCCTTGCTCTCTTTCTTGCATTTATCAGATAAAACAGAACAAAGAGGAAAAAGACAACAATAATAGAAAAAGAAAAGGAAGAAAAAAGTTAAAATAATACAAAATGTATGTGTGTGTGTAATTTTCATGTGTGTGTGTGTATTTTACTAGATATAATCTACAGTATGTTTCACAAGATACTGTAGATTCCAATATAGGGTTTAAATATTTAATTGTGTTGAACTATAATCTGTACATGAAAGCTACTTTAGTGTAGTGATTAAGGGATCAGGCTAGAGACCAGGATTTCTGGTCTTACCTTAAGCACATATCAAACTTGGACAAATCACTCTCTCAGCCCTAGAATGGAGGCAATAACAAACTGTTTCTGAAAAACCTTGCCTATAAAACAGCAAGGACTTGCCCAGTCAGCCATCCAGAATCAGACATAATTGTATGGAAGAAAAATAAAAGCTATAAGTAACATGTTTATAAACTACAAGGACATCAGATCTTCAATCTGCTGAGAAGGTTGGGATCATCAATGTATCTTTCCAGTGTTAAAGTACTGGAGATGCTCTGTGTGTTTTAAGAACATTAGGAGCAATCCTGTATGTCATGGAAGGGAGGGGGAAGCTTTTCAATACAGAGTAACCATTGATATTATCCAGATGTATGTAGACTATAATTAGAAAAAAACAAAATAAAGTCCAGTCTTCAAAATACAGACAATGCCAAAAGCAATTTATGACATGGCCGGATTATCTCCTTGCTGTTCAGAGTTCTTTCAGAAAGGAAAAATTTCTCTTGGGCATCCCATCTGCATCTATACTTTGTGGAGTTCTACATTGGAAAGCAGCATCTAATGTTAAGGGAAACATGCCCGACATCACAAATCATTGTAAGGAATTAGACTGAAATCCTATACAGCACATTTTAGTCTGAACTGAATTCTGGGATGCCTTCATGTAAGTAAACATGCTCAGGATTACGCAGCTAAAAGGCAGCAGTTGATGGCCACAGTAAAGCATGATTTACTTGCACACATTTTGCATGCCTGCTTAATCAAGTTATGTGATCTGTGCAAATGCTTATTTGAGGAAAAATATTGCATTGAAAGAATAGATTTCAGCTGGCTTTGTGTAATTTCTTTAAATCTGGCTTTTTATATATATGCCTTTACGCTGTTTTTTATCTGGATTTTTATTTGTTAATATGTTCACTGATTCATTTTTATAGCTGTTTTCTAGAGCTTTAATTTTGATTCATAGCTCATGTGCATTGTTATATTGTTTTAAATTATTGGAGGGATTTTACTGAAGGTTTAAAGGCAAAACAGAAAGGAAGGAAGTATTTAATTAATAGTTGGGATTTCTTTCAAAGTATGGGTTAGGATAGAAAAACCGAAAATATATTTATATCCTTATTTTCTAACGTTTTGGAAGAATCAATTATGTTTGATGTTATTTGGAAACATTTTCATGATTATCAATGAAAATCCAATGATTATTGATATAGATATTTCTGTATAACTTTGAAAGCCTTTGAATCGGAGACTTCACAAATTTGAGTAACCATTGCTATTTTTCCATAGCACTTGTTTTGCAAAGCACTTGCTTTGCACAATCACATATACAGCATATGAGTGACATACAGAGCACTTTACAATGTATTGTGTGCAATATACTAATATAACAATTTGGGTTTTCCCTAAACCAAGAATGGATGCATGGATATTTCAGTATACAAATTTGAGCCATCTGGGTTCAGAAGAACTCAAATTATTACATAATTATTCCACATTATCTTATAAAAAATAAAGTCCTAGATATCCTGTAAAATCAGCAAGAAGGGAAAACAAATAATTTCATTTTAAAAATCTGAGAATTCATTGAAATGTTTCAGCTAGAATATAAAGGATCTGAACTTAAAGGTATAAAAATAAATGGGAAGTTTCCTTCATATTAAGAAGTTTACATGGAGACTAAGCTCAAAGTCTGATAATGTTTTTAAATGTAGTCCTTCTCTCTATTCTGTATTACACCAAACTCCCTAATTTTATCTTCCTGTTATATTATCCTTTGCTGTACTTTACTGGTACAATATGACAATTTTAGGCCATTCTAAGATAATATAATGCCTGACACATGACTGCACTGTAATGATACCTGCCCAGAGAATAATTAGTCCACCCTTTTTCTCTTTTAATAACAGGAATTTCATACATTACAGATGGCATTTTTCATACCAGACTCCAATGATGTATGCTGGAAACAAGCCAAAGTGTCTGCAAAAACTAAGAGAAATTCAAGACAGACATTTGAGTGGAAGGAGCTTAACTTCTTTCTTTTCCTCCCCTTAGCTAGCCTTGCACATTTGTTAAGCAACATGCTTATCTTGGTTTCCAAGAATCATGACATTGAGATTGTTTCTATAAGATTTTAGGTTGGCTAATTTAAGCTCCATAAATTTATAAAGTTTCCTATAAATCTTACATCATAAGTTAATTTTTAGTTTTAATACAAGATTTGATCATAACATTCATTCAACTTTTGTCATCCCCACGAAAACAAGTTACAAAGAATTATTGTTTACAAAAAAAAAAAAATCAGGTCTCCTCAGTAAATTAAAATGTTGAAAAGTATTTTATGTAACATGTAGATGGTATTATTTTTAATTTTCTTCCTTAGTTTTGTTTTTATTTTTACTATGTCCCAGCGATGAAATGCACTTACCTTTGCTACCGGTTCGGGAATGTGAGCGCGTGGGCCTCTTCTGTACATACGCAGAGCCTTCTGTGCATGCGCAGAGGGTCAAAAATGGGATATAATGAAGTTCCGGTGGGTGGGCGGAGCTTCCCTGTGCTACCAAGTTCACACAAGCCGGATAGAACCGGCTGAATTTCACCACTGCTATTTCCCCAAATAAACTGAAGGTTTTTTTCCTTTGTTATAGAGGATGCCATTATTGCTCATCCTGTCTCATGATTGAAACATTGCAGATCTTCTCCACCTCCTCGGACATGTATGTAGAAATACATTAAAAGATTCATTTTGCCATATGTGCATAATTGTGCTTTCAAATTAACATGGACTCCTTCCCTAGACAAATCCCTGCAGTTTTTGAGAACATTTTCACAAATGGCTTGGCATTGGCTTCTTCCTATGGCTGATGGAGAGTGACTGCCCTAAGTTCACCCATCTGTCTTTTAGCTTAAAATAGAACTAGAACCTCATTGTTTCTAGCTAATGTCTGGCCCTCTTGTCACTTAACTCTCCCAAAATGCCCAAAGCAAAAAAGAATGGAGCCTCCAAAATAAAGCCTCCACCAGCCTTATGCACTGTCTGGTGATCTGAGAAAATTCTAAGGTTCTTTGAAATGGTGCTGATCAGTTCTATTGGCTATATGCTTTCATGGATACATGATGTTGTAAGAGCAAGGTTTTCTCTGCATAGCTATACAGAGAAAACTATTGAATTTGACACTTTTATTCCTCCCCCTCCAGGAGATGGAATAGCACATCTTAGAATATAGGGAGCTGTGCAAGTTGGTGTTTCTGCCTGCCAAAGATGTTTTCAGACAAGGCAAAATTAGTAGGAACTTATGTATTCTGTTTGTGCTGATCTCAAGCAGGCTAGAGTTAATTTTCTGAAACAGCAAGTCTTACAAGAATTACTTTAGGGAGTCTTGCATGCATGATACAAGCAAAAAGGCAATTCTGTTCATCTAAAGTAATAACATTATTTTGACTTCCAGTTGGAATGCTTTATGAATTAAAAGGTCACATAGACACTTCCTCTTTAAATTGCATGTGTGTAAGTGTGTAAGAGTTAAAAGAAATGTCATGTACTGTTCCTGATGGGTCATATTTATTTCTTTGCTGGAGTGTCTATACTTCTGTGCATGTCTTTTATGGAGATTCTTTGAAAGATAAAATGTATCTTAGCAACCACATCTTTCAATGTTTTATCAGCTGGACATGCGCAACTGTAATTGCAAATGTTTAGAGGCATTTCTTAAAACAGAAACGGAAAACAAATCCACAAATAATGGCAAATAAAAAATGCTGTACAGTATTATATTGTTCAGCAGGTTTTTTACAATTACATGTTAGTATACTATGCAAAAATATGAATTTATGTATTTATGTATTAGGTATATAGAGATAATTTCAATATAAATTTGCTGGAGTGTAGCACTAATATGAAATGTTGAGAACTGGCCTCCAGAGGGCAGATAAACTTTCTTGATCATTAAGACGAATATATCACATACATATATTACTGTTTCTTGTAATAAAACATGAAAATTGAATTAAAGATCAGAGGGAGAGGGGAAAGAAGTATAAGGTTAAAGAAAAAGAAAATTTTAAAAAATCAATAACTTCCAATTCTTTTGGTGCAGTAAAATAGAAAATATAATTATAGCCTCAACTTTTTGCTATGCATTTCTGTTAGATACAAATCATTTCTATAATAATGAAATTAATTTAAGCATTATATTGTCATTTTTTTTCTGTTTCAAGGATAAAGTCCAGAACTGATTTCCATGTGGAAAGAAACTGGATATATTCTTCTCTTTAATTAAAACAGCTTTATCATGACTGCCAACTCCATCACTTTTTCCATCCATCCTTCCATTTTGGAAATTGATATGTCTTTCCATTTTTGCACATGTAAGATTTTTGCCACTGTCAACATATAGAATAACAAAGCTGCAAATTTTCTTTCATGTTTTTTGTCCAAAAGTCCTAAAAGGAAAACTTCTGGTTTCAGTTTTATATTTGTTTTAAGAATTTTCTGAATTAATGAAAAAAAATTGGCCTCAATATTTTTTTGCTTTATTACAACTATATCAGAGATTATAAAAAGTACCTTTTTACAATTATATTTAGCATACATTTAAGAAACCTTTATAAAACTGTGACAATTTCTTGGGGGGTTTGTACCAATGATACCTCCTTTTTAAAAGCAAGACAAATACATCTTCCTTCCATCCTTCCAAGGTTGGTAAAATGAGAACCCAGATTGTTGGGAGCAATATTCTGACTCTGTAAACTGCTTAGAGCACTATGAAGTATAGCACTATGAAGTGATATATAAGTCGAAGTGCTATTGCTATTGCTATCTTTTGTATAAATGCCATTCAAAACGATTTTTATGTATATTCTTATTACTTTTTTTAGAGCCATCAAAATTGAAACGTCAAAACAGAATATTCATATGAAAGCCTTCTTGATTCCTTCTTCCAATGAGTGTGGTTAACAAAGTGACAGCAAAAGCAACTGCATTGTTTTAAGAAATATTAAAAATATAAATAAAGCCACCAAATTTAAATCAGTGCCTTAAAAATTACCTTGCCCGCCCTTAATACTCTTACATCAGTACGCACATTTGGAATTTGGGCATTCTTGTATAATAGTTATCATGGAACAGATATCATCCATTTATTAAAGACAAACGGGGAAGATTCATGTTTCCTGTCTCCTTCTGACCCCTTCCCAAAAATTGTTTCTACCAATACAACATTTTTTTCTTTTGCATTTCAGTAGACACACTTCTAAGCAAATTCTTTGATGCAAACAACTACTATTTTTTATTTCTTAAGGAAACATATGTGAGATCTAGAAGGGTTCTTGAAATGAAGTTAATGCTAGAGGCATATGGTTTGTTTTAATTACTAAAATTAAAAATTAAAATTAAAAGGGGTTTGGCTTGGAACATTGCTGCCCAATATTCAAACAGATTTTTATGTAGAATTTTGATGAGCTGAATAATCATTGGACATCACACTTACTGTTCAATTATGGTTCTAGTTATACATCATGCTTACAATTTAAAGAACTGGAGATTTGTTGGTTTGGGAAAATGGAAATGTGAATTGCAACCTAGAGATCAACCTAGAGAATTTTGTAACAGTTAGAGACATTTGGTTCAAAGGATCCCTTATGAGCCATGTGGGAGAGAGTCCTCTTGCTTCACTTCTAGGCAATGTCTATTATTTCTACGCAGAGTCAAAAAACATTCTTGGAAAATATTGGTAAAATAAACATTTACATCCAGCCCCCAGGAATCATATAGTCAGAAAGATTTGAATACTGTGCCCCTGCATGTTTTTTTTTATTATTATTATTATTTTATTTTTGCTCTCCCATAGTACTTACTCAGAATATATCCCAGATCTTTCCATAGATTTTCTTGAAAACTCAAGAATTTTTGGGAAACATACTCCTGGAATTTATTAAGAGGCTGTGTTACATTTAATTGTAAATACATATATACATTCAAATTGTTTTGAATATAATCTACAGTATATAATGGGCAGTGGAACTATCTCTACATGAAAGGAAGTATGCATTGGGGTATTTCAAGGTTCTATCTTAGGCCTAGTACTCTTCAACATTTTCATAAACGGTCCAAATGAGTGGATAAAAAAAACTTATCCAATCTGCAGATGGCATTAAGCTAGGAAAAATGGCCAACCCTTTAGAAGATAGGCTCAAGAGCTTGACAGACTTGAATATTCAGCCCTATACAACAAAATGTAATTAAATGGTGAGAAAAGCAAGGTTTTACTCTTGGGCAAACCAAACCAAATATCTAGGTATAGAAGAGGTGGTACCTGGTGCAACAGCACTGAGAAGGACCTAGGAGTCCTAGTGAATGACTACTTAAATATGAGCCAGTAATGTGCTGTAGCTGAAAAAAGCAGCCAATGTGGTCTTAGACTGCATCAATAGAGGAATAGTATTAAGAGCATTTGAAGTATTAGTATCTTGATCATTGCCTTGATAAGACCACACTTGAAATACTGCATCCAATTCTGGTCACAGCAGTACAAAAAAAGAAGTCAAAATTCTAGGAACATTATAAAAAAGAGTAACAAAGATGATTGGAATCTAGAGGCTAGAACATTATAAACAGTTGCAGGAACTAGATATGTCTAGTCTAACGAAGAGAAGGGTTAGAGATGACATGATAGTAGCCTTTCAATAGTTGAGAGACAGTTTATTCTCCAAACCACCAGATAGCAAGACAAGAAATAACTGATGGACATTTATCAAAGAGAGATCCAATCTAGAACTAAGGAGAAATGTCCGGCTAGCGAGAACAATTAATCAGAGGAACAGCTTGCCTCCAGAAGTTGGGGTAGTCCATTACTGGAGGTTTATAAGAAGACATTGGACAGCCATTTATCTGAAATGGTATAAGATCTCCTACTTAGATAGGGATTGGACCAGAAGACCTCCAAGGACTCTTTCAACTTAGTTATTCTGTATTATGTAATATACAATAATTTCAAGGTAGATTAAAATGAGAATAAAAATTTTCTCCCACTGGAATGCAGAGTGGGTCAGAAGTGGGATGATCCAGCCCGTCTGGCCAATCACTGAGTCGGATAAACTTGGCTACGCCTACTCAGGCCTCCCTTCCTTCCAGTTTATTCGACTCAGTGGTTCTGACCAGTCGCTTCGCTGAGTCTCTCACTTCTGACAGAATTTGAGATCGTTTCTTGCTGGGGGCTTTTCAGCTTGAACGCTGTCTAATCGACAGGGCTGTTTCTGTTGCTTCTTGATATTCAAGGGAACGTGAGTGTTAAAAATCCTTTCAGCCCCATTCGCTTCTAGCGCTGTGCGTGCGGGCCATTTCAGTCTTCCTAGGCTGGAAACGCCGCCGCCGCGCTCTCCGGACAGCCGCCACCCCAGCGCTTCAGCTGAGGGGCGCGAAGATCGTATCGCTTCGGGGACCGGCGCCTGGCTTCTCACGCTCGCCGCTCCGCTCCGCTGCCACTCTCCGCCTCAGTTGATCAGCTGGAGGTCGGAGAAGCCGCAGAAGCCGGAAACTCCTCTGCCGGGCTGCGAGGGTTTTTTCGGCTCTATTGCTGCCGCTGCTCCTCCCAGCTACCGGGAAAGACAGCGCTAGCACTTTCGCTGGAATTGCCTTGGTGTGGGTGGTGTCTGATGCTTCCCCGCCAATTTCTGTGCCGCCATCTCTTCTTGCAGCCGTTATTTGCCGCCATTTCTGCGCGCCCTTTTTTCATCGGCTGCTGGGACCTGTCTAAGATGCCTGACTGGTATGCTTGCACTTGCCTGAGTATATCTAAAAAGAAAAGAAAAGAAAAGAAAAGAAAAAGGCAATGGAAGCAGGTCTGTGTTTCGTGGCTTTGGGATATTTGGAATTTAATCCCAACTCTTGGCGGCCATTTTGTCTGACCCTGGATACCTGTTCCCGGGCAGCCATTTTATATCCAAGCAAGGCAAAGAAATTTCTTCCTTTGGTGGTTTGATTGTGGCAGCGGTTTCCCTAATTATTTGCAGGATTTTATATAAAGTGGGAAATTGATTTGCAGACGCTGTCTCCCTTCATATTAAAAAAAAAAATGAAATAATAATTATTCTTATTTTGCTACTATTGATATCTTATTGATGTCTTACCATTGTTCATTTGTGTACAGATTTCCTGCTGTAGCACAGCCTAACCATCGTAATGGCAGACCAGTCCTCTTGCAAGATTGATTCTGGCAGTAAGGCCTCTTCAAAGTCAAAACATACAAAAAAGTCTCATCAGCATACTTCTGATCTGGCTACGCAAACTCATAGAGATAAGCCAAACCCGGATACCGGTCTCGATTCAGGGATTGCAGAGGAGGTTGACTTATCCAAAGCCTTCTCACCAGAAAGACAGGACAGCCTTCAGGGCTCTCCAATTAGACAAGAGGGGGATCCCTTTGATTGTTCTATCCCTGCTCAGGATCCTCCACCAATAATCAACCTAAGTCAGATCTGGAGAATCTTCCTCAATCAGTTCAGATGTTAATTGCCAGGGCTATTTCTCATGGCATTCAAGCTGGCATCAGGGAGCATCGCTCTGCTTCTCTTGTCTCTGAAAGTCTTCGTTCCAGAAGATCAAGGGTTTCTCCTGATGCCAGTCTCACTGGGTCCCCTGATCACTCCCCAGTTAGATCTAGGGGCAGTGCTGATATAGATCTAGAGGATGAACCTCATAGGGAGGTGGAATTGTCGGATGACGAATCCACTGCTCCGGATGTACCAGCCTTTACGGGGCTTTTTCCCCAGGGACTTTTTAAATCACTGCTTCACAAGGCCAAAGTCACCTCGGGCCTAATTGACACTGATACTGTCCCGTCAACTTCTGCCGCTTCCACCAGTCAGGGCATATTTTCTGAACCAGTAGCTGAGCAACTGTTTGTCCCGGCACCAAAACTTTTCACTGATGTGATTCACAAACAATGGACTAATCCAACTTCTCTCCCTACTTCTAGTGGCTTCGATCGTAGAAATTACAACATGGATCCTGTCCTGACTAGTCTTTTGCAGGTTCCTGAAGTCGATGGCCTGGTGGCAGTGCTTTCGTCGTCGTCTCCTTTCATCTCGGGGGACACTTCTGAGGGACTTAAGCCGGAAGACCGTAAGTTTGATTCATCTTTCAAGAAAGCCCACCAGGCCTCAGCTTGGGCAATTCAGGCCACTACTGCGGCCTCATTCTTCTCACGGTCATCACTATTGTGGCTACAACAACTGCAGTCCCGCTTACCAGCTCAGGATGCCAGAGTCCATCAGGACTTGAATAAGATAATAGCTGCCACACAATTCACCTCGGATGCCACGTTAAATGCGGCCAAATTTGCCTTGCGGGCTATGGCTTCTTCAGTCACTTCCCGTCGCCTCTTGTGGGTAAAACCTTGGCACGCTGACCTCAAGGCCAAATGGCGTCTAGCTTCTACACCATATTCTGGGCCTAAATTATTTGGCGATTCCCTTGAGCCATTGTTAGTGGAGGATAGGGATAAAAGGAAGATCTTACCTTCCATTACTAGGTGGGCTGATCGCAGGGCTACTCCCTACTACTGCAGGCAACCAACTCGTAGTTTCTTCCAGGAAGGCTCCAGTCAGAGGCCTTATTCACAGGGTTCCTTTCGTCCCCAAGATAGAGGTTCCTACAGAGATAAACCCAAACCCTTCGCCCCTCAAAAACGGCCCTTTCGTGGAACTGGCGGATGTCAGTTCCGCCACCAAAAATGACTCCCGCTTGATAGCTCCCATTGGGGGGAGGTTGAGCCTGTTTCTCTCAGAATGGGCTCACAGTACATCAGACCAATGGGTCCTTCATACCATCAAATTCGGCCTCCCATTGGAGTTCCTCTCCCGCCCTCCGAGCCGCTTCGTATCTTGCCCTGTCTCCAGCTCTCTCAACAAGCGCCATCTGATGGAGCTTGCCATTCAGCACCTTCTGGAGATCAATGCTGTGGAGGACGTTCCTTGGGAGCAATGGAGACAGGGATTTTACTCGATCCTTTTCGTGGTACCGAAGCGCTCGGGGGGATGGAGAGCGATTCTAAATCTAAAATCCCTGAACACTCATTTAGTGTACCGCAAGTTCAAAATGAGTACACTGAAATCTATCCTGGAGGGAATCAGACCCGGGGACTTCCTAGCCTCCATCGATCTCTCCGAGGCGTACCTCCATATCCCCATAGAGCCAGCTCACCGGCGGTACCTACAATTCAGCTACGCGGGGCGTCACTTTCAATACCGGGCCCTTCCATTCGGCCTGGCATCAGCCCTGCGCAGCTTCACCAAGATCCTGGCAGACTTATTAGCCCACCTGCGGTCCATTCCGATTCGAATTCAGGCTTACCTGGACGATATTTTAATACAAGCCTCGTCCCTAGACAAAGCCAAAACCAATGTGTATCTCACATTACAAATATTACAGAATCATGGGTTCCTAGTCAACGAGCCCAAGAGTCAGTTGGACCCACGAACTCGCCTAACTCATCTCGGGGCGGTCATAGACACACAGGTAGGGCAAGTGTTCCTTTCTCAGGAGAGGAAAGACAGCCTCAGGTCTCTGGTTCGGCATCTGTTACAAGATCCGACAGTTCCCAAGCTAGACTTATCTCGCCTGTTGGGGAAACTAGTTTCATGCACAGACATAGTCCCCTGGGCTCGGCTTCATGCCTGCAGCCTTCAATGGCTGCTGCTCCCTTATCAGCATGCAAAGACAACGGCCTCCAAATCCAAGATCAGGGTTCCCCTGTCAGTTCGCCGATCTTTGCACTGATGGCTATCCCCGGCTCTGGACAAAGGTTGCGTCTTCTTGGACGTACATCCACTAATTATGACTACAGACGCCAGCCTGACCGGCTGGGGCGCACACCTGGGTCCCCAGGTCGCTCAAAGGCGATGGTCCTCAACAGAAGCCAGGTCGAGTATCAATCTTCTGGAACTCAGAGCCATTCGCCTAGCTCTTCTGGCCTTTCATCGGACTGTGCAGGGACAACACTTGCTAGTACGTACAGACAATGTGTCGGCGAAGGCTCACGTCAATCGCCAAGGGGGAACAAGGTCCAAGTCCTTGATACAGGAGGCCCTTTTTCTACGGAGGTGGGCGGAATCTCACCTTCACTCCCTCAGGGCGGATCACATAGCGGGGAAGGACAACTCTCAGGCGGACTATCTCAGCCGCACCACGATAGACGCATCAGAATGGCGCCTCAGTCCCGCTCTGTTTCACGACATCTGTCTCCAGTTCGGCCAGCCACAGGTAGACCTCCTTGCATCCCCAGAGAACGCACAGCTACAACGATTCTTCACACGCTACCTGTCGCAGAGGGCAGAGGACACAAACGCTCTCCGTTGTCCCTGGCCTCGGGAGCTACTTTATGCGTTCCCGCCGATCCCCTTGATTCCGCGGGTCCTTCGCAGGATTGTAGCCAAGAAAGCAGATGTAGTCTTCATTGCTCCTTATTGGCCAAGAAGGCCATGGTTCTCTGACCTTGTAGCCCTCTCAACGACGGACCCTTGGCGTCTACCTCCAGAGAGAGTGTCCCTCAGTCAGGGAACATTTCTGCATCCGGAGCCACAGTGGCTCAACCTAACCGCTTGGCGCTTGAAGGGCTGTTCTTGAGGGAAGCGAGGTACTCAGAAAACGTCATCCAGGTGATGCAGGCTGACAAAAAGGAGTCCACCATCAGACTCTACAACATCACGTGGAAGGTATTTATTTCATGGTGCTCGGCGCGCGGAATTAACTCGTTGTCATCTTCTGTTCCGCAGGTATCGAAGTTTCTCCATGACGGCTACAGCAAGGGCCTGGCACATAATACCCTCAGGCGGCATGTTACAGCTCTCGCCACGGTGTTGTCTCCCAGGGACGGCGTGCCTCTGTCTCATCACCTTTCCATCCGGAGATTCCTGCATGGGGTTCGAAATCTGCGTCCTCCCGTGGTACACCGATATCCCACATGGGACTTGCCACATGTATTGTCAGCCTTGACAAGCCCTGCCTTCGAACCTCTCCGGACTGCCTCTCTTAAATTTCTAACAATGAAAGTGGCTTTTTTTGGTGGCCGTAACTTCAGCTCGCCGCATTTCTGAGCTGGCAGCCCTTTCTGTCAGACCAGACTTATGTTTATACACCCAGATAGGGTAATTCTTAGACTGGACCCAGCATTCATGCCAAAAATTAACTCACGGTTCCATCGTGAGCAGGAAGTTATCCTATCTAACTTTTGTCCAAATCCATCTCACCCCCTAGAACGCAAATGGCGGACCCTCGATGTTTGCAGGGCTTTAAAGATATATATCTCTCGGACCGCATCTTCAAGACGCTCCGAAGCCCTATTTATTTCCTTTCAACCCGCATCTTTGGGATCCAAGGTTTCTTCAGTCACCATAGGGCGTTGGATCCGAGCTTGCATTTCCAAAGCTTATGACTCACGATCTCTCCCCATTCCACGTCATATCACGGCCCACTCCACACGGAGTGCTGCTACAACCGCTGCTTGGGCCACGCAGGCCTCCCTCGAGGAAATTTGCAGGGCAGCTACCTGGGCCTCTCCTGTTCCATTCATCAAGCATTACTGTTTGGACACCTTTGCCTCCGCTGAGGCAGCCTTCGGAAGGAGAGTCCTCCAACAGGTTCACCTGGCACCTCGACATCGACCTTCGCAGACTTCCCGCCCGACGAATTAACAAGCTTGGGTATGTCCCACTTCTGATCCACTACGCATCCCAGTGGGAGAAGAGGCGTTGGACTTACCGTGAATGCTCTTTCTTCAGGGGATGCGGAGTGGGTCAGCCCCACCTGTCTGCGATTTTTCTCTTGTATTTTCTAGGCTTGAGACTGTTTTGCAGATCTGCCTTCGTCGAACAAACTGGAAGGAAGGGAGGCCTGAGTAGGCGTGGCCAAGTTTATCCGACTCAGTGATTGGCCAGACGGGCTGGATCATCCCACTTCTGACCCACTCCGCATCCCCTGGAGAAAGAGCGTTCACGGTAAGTCCAACGCCTCATTTCACTCCCATTTCTATAAAGTTTGAACTCCAAAGTGACAATTTAAACTGAACGAATGAAAATATGTGTACCAAAAGCAAACATTATTAAATGGCTATGCAACTACATAGATTAATATAGCCATACAAGCTAACTAAGCTTTAATACCTATATTAAGAGAAAACAATCAGCAAGGCACTTTTGCAGATACCTCTAGGACAGTAATTCTGTCTTCAGGTGGAAAATGTCCTGTAAGTAAGAAGACTTATCCTTAGGGATAAATTTCTTTTTTGTGTGTGGTGGTTCCAGAGATTGCCATGGAGCACATGAGTTTGCCTATAAACTTAGTAGATTCCCCTGAGATGTGAAAGGCAATTAAAGGAATAACAAAGGGGAAAGTTCATCCAGATGGAAGCCTTGAGCCTTTGTATGTCTCAAATTGTACCTCCCCATCCCCTCCTTCCCTCTCTCTCTGTTTTAACTCTATTAGGAACATAGCTGCCAGAATTTAGGAACCTTGTTCTCTGTTTATCCTCAGCAAAGCCTTTTGTTGTTGTTATTTAAGGTCACTACCAATTATATACACAAATCTTCTAGGGTAAAAATCCATAAATAGTACATTCAGTTACAGCACAGCAACTATTAAATATTGCTTCAGATCTCAAGCTGATCCCTCATTGTATGTATGGGTTGTTTGTACAGATCCAAAATATATATTGATCCAAGAGACTCAACTGGAAAAAATTCAGGAAATTCAGCACAAAGTCTTGGACTAATATTTTGTTCTTAACTTGTCCTGTTTTTCTTTGTCAAGAAAGGAAGAGAAGATCAAGTTCAAAATTAAACTTTTTTAAAAATGAAGTTTCATCATTTAACAGAGTAGAATCCAAAGCATATAAATTTACTTAGGTGACATAGTGCATTCATTTGCCTAATTAAGATCAAGAACTAGTACTAATGGAGAACTTTTGCAGGTACTTGGCAAAAATTTAAGTGCATAAAACTCATAGAGCCATGATGTTGTGGCTGAAATATGTGCAATGCATTCAAATGCATAAAATTGCTATCTGATTATGTAAAATTTATATGACAGTTTAAAAATATGATTTGTTGAGACAAAATATCAGTTACATCTATATTTTCTTCTTCCAAATATATAGATGCAGGTATTTTGTAGAGGAGGCTTGCAGAAAAAGGTTTTCTCCATACTTCAGGATGGAGACATGGGACTATTGTAAGTTCAGTTCTGTCATAAGAGGCATGATCTTGAAACAAATGATTGAAGGTCACAGAGAATTCCTACTTTAATACTCAGTGAAAGACTAAAGGTATTCCTAAGAATAGAAGTGGAATTGATTACATAAATGTATTTTCTCCCTTCTTTAGAGATCACGTTTATATATCATCCTTCTTCCAGAAATTCAATTTTTCTTCCAATGTTATCCCTACTTCAACATATCTTGAGAGCTGGATTAGAATGAGAGAGTCTAGCCAAAATCATACTGTGAGCTTTCGTGACTAAAGGTGGGTTTCTACTTGTCTCTTGCTGGTCTTAGTCTACTCCCAAACCCTAAGTAATATAAAAAGGTAAAGGTTCCCTTCGCACATATGTACTAGTCGTTCCTGACTCTAGGGGGCGGTGCTCATCTCCATTTCAAAGCTGAAGAGCCAGTGCTGTCTGAAGACATTTCTATGGTCTTGGGGCCAGCATGACTCAATGCCAAAGCCGCATGAAATGCTGTTACCTTCCCACCAAAGGTGGTCCCTATTTTTCTACTTGCATTTTTTAACATGCTTTCGAACTGCTAGGTTGGCAGAAGCTGGGACAAGTAGTGGGAGCTCACCTCATTATGGGGCACTAGGGATTCAAACCACTGAACTTTCGATTGACAAGCTCAGCATCTTAGTCACTGAGCTACCACATCCCTTGTAAGTAATATACCATTCTCTTTAAATGATATTTTATTATAATTATTATGGGGAAACCGGATGGAGATATAATTAAAAGTTCTACATGTTATTCATCAAAATAAACTGTGTTGTTATTAGATCTAATTCATTGTATGAGCTCAGGAACATGCTCAGTTCAGGGACAAGAAAGGCACCACGTCCAATATATATATATCTCCAAAAACTCAGCTGCTTGTGGCATAATGGTTCTACACTGCCCGGTAAATCCAGGCCATATAAAGAAGAAGATAATGTAAGATAGAAGAATAAAGCAATTGACAAGGCAGAATATTTCAGTACAAAACTGTTAAGACATGGCATCTATTATACACACTATTTGACTGATCAATCAAGAAAGCCCATTAATATGGAACAGCTCTCTATTTTTAAAATGGCAGCCCATGAACCGGATACTGTGATTCACTGTACTTCTCTAAATAAACTTGTACGGGTAGTCCTCAAATTACGACCACAGTTGAACCCAAAATTTCCATTGTTAAACAAGACAGCCTGTAAGTGAATTTTGTAACCTTTCTTGCCACAGTTGTTAAGTGAATCATTGCAGTTGTTACGTTAGTAACAAAAAGGGGATCATAAGTCACTTTTTCAGTGCCACTGTAATTTTGGACTGTACAAATGTTGCTTAACTACTAAGTAGAGTTATGTAGAGCTACCAGATCTGAACTGCTAAAATCTAGACAACTAGATGGCAGCAAATGTTTATCTCTTTATTGCATTTAGTGATTCAGATTTTTTGCAGGGCAGTTCTGGATGCTGTATGTTAGGGGAGTCCAGCTTTTATCATACAACAAAAGGTTGGGCTCAAATTTGAAAGTGAATAAGAAAAACCTACACTATAAGTTGTTATATACAATATAAAGCAATACAGCAAAAGAACAGAACACTGAAATCAATGAGTCACACTGAAATCAATTAATTTTAATTCCAGTATTGGTTATTGTTTGCACTCTTTCAATATTCAGATAATTGCCAAATGACAATAAACCTTCAGTTTAAACTTGCTTTGACTTTGTGAAAAGTTTTGTATCGAAATATATTTTATTGTATACTGTTTCCATCTTCCACATTAACATTTCCACACAGGACAAGTTCTCCTATAAAAAGTGTGTTTCTGTGCCTCATTTCTCTGCAGCTGCCCTTAAAGGCAAACTCTTTGCTTTTAGGAATAAATATTTATTCTTTCCTCATATTTGTCTGGATCTCATTTTTATTTATTTTTGTGCAATCCTATAGCTAAAATAGAACTCCAAATTATTCTTCTGATAATATGGCATCCCAGATGAAAACTCAAAACTAACTTGGCCAATGGATCTAGCCTAGGTAAGTTCACGCAGCTAGCAGCAGACTGTTTTTGTCTGTGGGTACTGCTCCCACATTCTGCCCACTTGGCAGAATGGTAGTGAAGGGGTTTTGAGTTTTGAATCCAACAGCTGCTTGAAAAGAAGAATTTTATAAGTACCTCCAAATTTTACTTTTGAATGAGTGAATTTTGTGTGCATTTGAGTGAGTTTCTCCTTTCTTTCTTTTCCACTATTCTTTGAGTTTATGCTCTGTGCTTTTCCTAACTACTCCCAAACTCTTGTGAGCTTCACCTGGCTGTGACCAAGAGGTTTTGAAGCAAGGGAAATTGGCACATCAAAGGGCTGTGAATCACAATAGTTTGTGTGAAGAAAAATAGAGTGGATGTGATCTGTCTCATTCCATATTCACATTCCACTCACAAAGTGATAGATGGGAAGGAGTTGCCCGTACTGCTTCAAATATAACATTTCTATAAGAGTTGTGGTGGTTCAGTGGGTAGAGTGCAGTACTGCAAACTACTTCTGCTGACCATTAGTTGCCAGCAGTCTGGTAGATCGAATCTCACCAGGCTCAAGGTTGACTCAGCCTTCCATCCTTCTGAAGGGGTAAAATGAGGACCCAGAGTGTTGGGGACAATATACTAACTCTGTAACCCGCCTAGAGAGGGCTATAAAGCACTGTGAAGCAGTATATAAGATTAAGTGCTAATGCTATTGCTATTCCTCCCAAGAAAAAGGCTTGAAAACAGACTGGCGGGTAAAGAAAGGGGACTACATACGTCATTTAGGAGGTCTTCTCGGGTGTACGTGTAGACCCCAAACTGATAGGGTACATGTCAGGTAGGAAAAAGGAAACATGTTTCACATGTTTTCCCAACCTCTCCAGTAGGAAGGTTGCTGGATGTCTGGGTTTAGGCAGGAATAAAAAAGAGAAAAGCACAGAATTTATTTTTTAAAAATGGAGTTATATATAGGATGAGACTAGTAATTTAATTTAATATGGCAAAACAGAAGTACTTTCAATTGTAATTTTTTAAAAAAAACCTTGAACTATTTTCTGGAAAAGTTGTTAGCATACAAATTTATTTATTTATTTATTTATTTATTTATTTATTTATTTATTTATTTATTTATTTATTTATTTATTTTATTAGATTTCTATACCGCCCTACTCCCGCAAGACTCAGGACACAGCCAAACAATAAAAACACATACATACAAAATTTAAAAATAGAATAAAATCAAATTAAATAATTTTGGCCCCGACAAATTTAAAACCCCAAACATTTAAAACCAATTTAAAATTGAATATATAAAATACTAAAAGATATTTAAAATTTTAAAAATCTTTTATAAAAGAGGGGGAAAATTAGGCCAGGCCGGCCTGGTGAAATAGTAAGGTCTTTAAGGCGCGGCGGAAGGTGCGTAGATCCGGGATCCTCCGTATCTCTGGGGGGAGCTCGTTCCAAATAGTAGGTGCCCCCACAGAGAAGGGTCTCCCCCTGGGGGCCACTAGTCGGCATTGTTTGGCTGACGGCACCCGGAGGAGCCCCTCTCTATGGGAGCGTACCGGCCGGTCGGAGGCTATTGGTGGTAGTAGGCGGTCCCACAAGTATCCAGGTCCTAAGCCATGGAGCGCTTTAAAGGTGGTAACCAAAACCTTGAAGCGCACCCGGAAGACCACCAGGAGCCAGTGCAGCTCGCGCAGGAGGGGTGTTACATGGGAACGCCATGTCGCTCCCATTACTACCCGCGCGGCCGCACTCTGCGCCAGTTGGAGCCTCCGGGTGCTCCTCAAGGGGAGCCCCATGTAGAGAGCGTTGCAATAGTCCAGGCGGGAGGTGACAAGGGCATGAGTGACCATGTGTAACGAGTCCCGATCCAGAAAGGGACGCAACTGGCGAATCAGGTGAACCTGATGAAAAATCCTCCCGGTTACGGCTGTCAAGTGCTCTTCTAAAGACAGCTGTGAATCCAGGAGGACGCCCAAGTTGCGAGCCCTCTCCGTGGGGGCCAATGATTTGCCCCCAATAGTCAGTGATGGCATCAACTGACTATATCGGGACGTCGGAAACCACAGCCACTCGGTCTTGGATGGGTTGAGCCTGAGCCTGTTCCTCCCCATCCAGATCCATACGGCCTCCAGGCACCAGGACATCACTTCAAGGGCATCGTTGGGGTGATCCGGGGTGGAGATGTACAGCTGGGTGTCGTCAGCGTACTGATGGTACTCCACCCCGAAACCACGGATGATCTCGCCCACGGCTTCACATAAATGTTGAACAGGAGAGGCGAGAGGACCGACCCTTGCGGCACCCCACATATGAGGGGCCTCGGGGTCGACCTCTGTCCCCCTGTCAACACAGACTGCAACCGGTCAGAGAGAAAGGAGGAGAACCACCGCAACACAGTGCCTCCTACCCCCAACTCTTCCAACCGGTGCAGCATGATATCATGGTCGATGGTATCAAAAGCCGCTGAGAGATCTAACAGGACAAGGACAGAGGAGCACCCCCTATCCCGAGCCCTCCAGAGATCATCAACCAACGCGACCAATGCCGTTTCCATGCTGTACCCAGGCCTGAAGCCCGACTGGAACGGATCCAGATACGTCGTTTCATCCAGGTGCTGGGGGAGCTGTTGCGCGACCACACTCTCAACAACCTTCGCCACAAAGCAAAGGTTGGAGACCGGACGATAATTTACCAACGTTGCCAAGTCCAGGGAAGGCCTCTTGAGTAGAGGCCTCACCACCACCTCTTTCAAATGTCCCAAAGGTGCTTTTTCAGGACGCAACTCGACTTCCTTTTTTTTTTCTTTAGAGATGTTTTGCTTCTCATCTAAGAAGCTTCTTCAGCTTTGACAGGATAGTGGAGAATGGAAGGATTTATATTCCTTGCAGACAGCTGGTCATTTGCACCCTGAAATGAAGTATTTTAGAGCTGAAGAAGCTTCTTGGATGAGAAGTGGAATATCTTCAAAGAAAAAACAAAGTCCAGTTACCTCCTGAAAATGCACCTTTGGGACAACCATGGCATGGATGACTGAGAATTTCTACAGACATTTAGCTATACAATTTCAGATGAACACCCTTGGAATGGTGTGGGAGTAGAAATGGATTTCTAGAAGAAAAGTTGCAGACTACAGAAACTAGGAGCATTACTCAGGTGACCCTGAGGACATAGGTAAACCTCCAAGTGCTTCAAGAACCCTCTAAAAGGATGTAAATGACCAGCTGTCTGCAAGGAATATAAATCTCTCCATTCCCCACTATCCTGTCAGAGTTGAAGAAGCTTCTTGGATGAAAAGTGAAATGTCTTCAAAGAAAAAACAAGAAAGTCCAGTGGCCTCCTGAAAAATATTTGGTATACAAATATTTCTACAAGTTTTATGATAAACGGAAAATGGGACTATTTTACTGTTATTGTTATGCATGCATGTTGTAATTTTATGTTTTAAATTAAGAAAAGTTAGAAAGATGATTTAATTATGCTGTTTTGCTGATCTATAAAAATAACCTATAGAAAGCAATATATTTCCTTCAGATTTTTTTACTTAACAGGCTTTACCAGCCTCCAGGTAAAAGCTGGAAGCTGTGGAAAAAAAGTGGAGGAATTCTTTAACCACTCTCCATTTTGCAGCCTAATCTGACCTTTTGCAACTGCTAAACCTTTCTTTCCTCTAAATCTCTAAGAAAACTAAACTGTGAGGAATACGCTTTTTGCCTTAGGTTGCCTGCTGGCCAACAAGGCAGTGTGGAGAGCAATCTCTTTTCTCCTTTTCCTTCCTTTTCTTATTCCTTTCCGCAAAGAAATGTTTTGAAAATCTTGTGTGAACGTCTTGGTCAAATATGTTTTCCTGTCTGTAATTTTGTTTATCAATGCTGCAAGGACAGTTCAGTAGATAATTTATCCTAACTTTAATCAGATGGTTTCTTCAATTAATTCTGGTTAACTTACTGTTTTACTTATCACATGTACCAGTGGTGGGTTGCTCCCGGTTTGGCCCGGTTCGGCCGAGCTGGTAGCGGTGACGCTATTACGTCACCGAACCGGTTCTCTTTCTTTGGGAGCTTCGCCCAGCTGACAGGTGCAGCAGAGCAGATTGCCGCACCTCAGCTGGGCAGATTTGCAACGCGCTCGCGCAAAACGTGTGACCGAAGAGACAATTGCACGTGAAGCGTGCGCACAAAGAGAACTTGTAGTAAAGCCAGTTAGAACCCACCCCTCACATGTACTAATTAAAAGGAAGAAACTGCAAACCCACAACCCAACAAAACTTGTTTCCCAAACTCCATATATATGGAAAATAATAAAAATAATGCTAGCCCAATGCTATTTGTATTTTAAATTACAAAGAAATGAGTGGAATGTAATATATAAGCATAGCTGCCATGTTTACAGCTTTGATTTTCATAAATGTATATGCTTTTCTTGTAAGAAAGCTAATGATTTATAACTATATGTAGAAGGAAGTTTGAGAAAGGAATGCCGTGTTTTAGAAGGGTAGTCTAGATAGGATAAAGAGAAGAAGCAGGAGAAAAGCTTATACTCTGTATGGAAAGTAATATGAAAGTTTTAGAAATGAGATTCAGAAGATCTGAAGCTAGAATATGTGTAGCAAAATTTAAATGATTGTTGTATTTTAATATGGATGTATCATTAATAATGCATTTGGAACTACAAAGATTACACTAGTTGTTACTAAATGAGTGCTAAACTTGTTTTCCTTTCTTTTAAAAGCAAAGAAAAGAAGGTAAACAAATTTGTGATGAGAATCAGTTTGATCTAAAGCAGTGGGGTGGGAAGGAAAGAGGCGATGGGTCTCTATGAATAGAGATTTGTGTGCAAGCACCCAACACTTGCATGAGTGTAGCTTCACACATGAGTGCAAGTGTTTGCTATTTGCACAAGCACTCACCCACTTGCATGGCCCAATTCCAAACAGGAAGTGGCCCGGTAGTGCGCCATAGGCCAGGTTTTGGGGACCCCAGGTCTAAAGCACGAAGTTAGAAAGTAGAAGAATGTGAGTTCAAGTCTTACCTTAGCCATGAAAGTCAGCTTAATGACTTTGGGCAAGTCATTTCCTCTCAGTCATAGGAAAAAGACACATTTTTGCTTTCCCAACTGCTGTTGCCTAATCTGTATACTGTTGCCTAAAATGCCTAATGTACTGTGTTGCCTCCAAGACAAATTTGCATTCCATCCTCTATCAGTAATTCCATCAACTCTTACCCAGGAACATTTCAGCATTGCTGACTCCATGTGGGCCAGTAAGAAAAATATCTAAAGGTGTGTGACTTTTTTTTTTACCTTTTACCTGTGTTTTACCTTAAAAAAAAAAACCTAAATGGGTCATGAAACCAATTTACTGGGTTTCATCTTTGTCCCTTAACATGGCATCTGGCAAGGATGAAAACGGAGGAGGGGAAAAAAATAGTCTGTCTGAAACATGAAAAAAAATTGCTTCCCATTCTTAGCTTTGGAAGCAACACAAGAAATAAATATATTCTTTTGTACCCACCCAGCTTTGCAACATCTCTTGCTGGGGTATTATTAAGAAATGGAAAAGCATTAGACACCTTTATACTTCAAGTAAAAGACAGTTCAAGTCTTGCCTTTAAAGACTTTAATATAGCAGAATACAAATAGTCCTATGGATGGCAACAGGGCTAAGGCCCAAGATTTACCAGATTCTGAGATTGTAAAAAGCCCAAGTTAGTTATAGCACTGATCATTTTTAAAATATTCTTTTGCTAATCTATGATCTCTGACCATGGAAGTGGAAGCCACATTAAAATTAACCCATCTTGAACCTCAATTTGTTGAGGCTCATCCAATCTACACCTAGCAAGGGAAACTTTCCCCAAGAGAAAAGATTTGCACATCCCATATGTGGTAAGAAAAACCTGCTTTCCTGCTGTTGGACATAATTGAGAACTATAGTAATAGATCTGAAAAATACCCAATATCATCAATGTGGGACCTGAATGGAAACTTAATAACAGATATGGATCTACTGGGTTATAGATATATGGCAAGTGTTAATGGAACCCTGGCCCCCTCATAATAATGCTAACAATTGTAACAATCAGTGGACTCTAATGGGAAGTCATTTCAGGAAAAGTTCTCCAAGCTAATGAAAATTAAACAGCATTGGATTTGGTTAGTTTTCACCAAGCAAACTGCCCATCTGATGACTTCCTGCACCTCTTCCTGCTGATCACCACAGATGCCAAGATCAACCTACCAGATTGTCATCACTGAAGAGCAATAGACTTGAATGGGTTTATACTGGAACTCATGGAAGAGGGGGATAAAGTGGGAAGAAATTGGATATTCATTTGTATACTTGTAATTATTGGCATGCCCTTGTATGCTATTATTATTGATGTACCATGTATCAACAATGCATATGGGCAAAACAAGATTATAAATGAATCCTTCCTCAAATGAAACTCCAGGAAAAACTTGCAGAAAACTGGATGTAACAGAGTGTGATAATTGGTTTTATATTGACCCTTTCAAATTATTTTCCTCCCAAAATAATTTCTCAGTCCATAGAACATAGGATTGCAGAGCTGTTGTTTTTTTCGCTAACAATGTTAACTAATGAACCACTCTACCTATACAAGTGGACAATTGTGAGAAGTTTTATATCAAAATATATTTTATTTTTTTATACTCTTTCCATCTTTTTTAAAACCTTAACAGAATCCACAATGGACTTAGAATCAGCATCTCCACTAATTGGCAGTCAAGATGAAACTAAGTTAATCAAGTAAAAATAGCAAAAGGGGAGAAATCTTTTACTCAAACTTCCACAAACCTCAAATAAATTACCCAGTCCTAAGCCACATATCAAAGGATAAGGTCTGTAAACACAAATAGTTAATTAAATTAAGTCTCTCAGCAGAACTGCATGATTACAAAGAAGAAACATCAGAGGCATACTTACACACACACACACACGCACACACACTCACACACCCTTCAACCCTAAAATCAGCATGTTGATATTTCTATACCCAGGACAAGTTCCCCTATAAAAAGTGAGTTGCTGTACCCCATTTCTCTGTAGCTGTCCCTAAAAGCAAACTCTTTGCTTTTAAGAATAAATGTTTCTTCTTCAGAACTGTCTGTATTTCATTTTTATTTATTCTTGTGCAACCCCATCTCAAGTTGAAACCCCAAATTATTCTTCTGACAAGTTCTATGATGAGATGAGATATTATATTATTATTAGTGTTAAATTTCATGTAATATTTATTAAAATTTATTTTCTTTAAAAATGTTGGGTGGCTTATATCTTTTCAAATATTTGTTATCATAATATATGATTGTTTAATTTACACCATATTTTAAAGTTGCCATTTCCATCCTTCCATTTCCAGAAAGTAGGTGCAAGAAAAATATCCATTTCTCAGTTGTCTGAAACCTGCGAAAATAGTTTAGCATAGTCCATGTTGTTCTTGGCGAAAGGCTTCCTTTGGATTGCTTTTTCCTATTAGAGGAAAGAATTTCCCCACTGTATCAAGGTAAAAGCTTTATCCAATATGAAGTGCCCCATTCGTACAATTCAAACACAAGTATCATAGAGAATATTATGGTTCTAATATTTTGAGTTGTCCATAAAACTCTAAAGAAGAACAAGTCTTATTCAAAAGGAACATTTATTAAGCATTTCCTTTACAAAGTACAATCAATGTTTTATTTAAAATTCTGGATTGTTCCTATTTCATTGTATATACACAAAAGCTTAAAAGAGGGGAGAAAATATTCTTATTTTTTGTGTTTTATACACAAACATATTTAATAAAACTTGATCATTACACAGAGAACTTTGCCTTGTTAATTTGAATACTTAATATTGGAAAATTAATACCTGATTACTGACACAAAATAATGGAAGGTAACAACTTTCCCAATTGTAAGAAAATACTGTTCACAATTCATTTTGAAGCAGCTTTATTAGATGTACTGGTACTACTCTGAATTTTATCCAGCTATACTGTACGAATCATATGCCTGTTATATTATTGTAGTAATAAATTCTAATTATTAATCAAGATTCAGTTTCTTTTCATAATAGGCATGATTCTTCTTTAAAAAAAATACCTTTGCTGTTAGAAAGTAAGATTTGAGGAACAAGGTTTAATAATTTTCTTTTAGCAGCAGTTGATAGTAAATGCAACATAAAATTTGTTTTGTCTGTGGTATAAGGATTTCAACTAGCAGACTCATTTATACTACTTGTTATGTGAATGCAAATGTCTGCATGTATTCTGTAACTCTGAAACACAAAACAAAAAAAAATAGATTTTAAAAAAAGCCATTTATTCTCATGGGTGACTATTGCGGTCAGCTAATATGAATGCACTGCTAAAAATGAGTGAAAAGTAAAAATGCTGAAAAGTAGATATATACAGAGTTAAAATACAATTCTTATCCTCTTGAGACAGTGTTTCTGTTGACACTGTGTAGAAAGCAACGTCATTGTTTGATGCAAGCTAAAGCAACAATATCTGCTCCATTGTCACTGAAAGGCCAAGCGAATCTGGAATGTTGAAAAGCAAATGTATCTCCTGCTTTTACTCACAAGGCACATGGGAGGCATGGCACTTACTGAATTTAAGCACAATAATAATAATAATAATAATAATAATAATAATAATAATAATAATAATAATAATAATAGTTCAAGAGTAGCAGAAATAGTAAGTTCTAAGTTACTTTCATTTTGATTGTCAGAAAGTCAGTCACTTGCATACATCAATGTCCACATAAGCTCGCTGTGTTAAACATGGCTTTCCTGAGAACAGACCTAGGATTCCTTCCTGCCTTATCATAAGTGTGCATGCTCAGAGCTATGATCACTGTCGTGGCTGTCGTCATTTGCCAGGGAGTCCCCTGTATGTTGGAGACTGGCAGCACCAATGCCAGAAAGCTCTGATGGGAGCAGAGTGCCTTTTTTCACGTTTACCAATTCTTTCTCTCGGGCTGCAGCTCCCTGTTGCCCTCCTTTTACCCGTTTCCATTTCATCCGTCTGTTCTGGAACCAAACTTTTACCTTTAATCAGAACATGCAAACAAACAAGAATACCATCAGTAAATGGCCACACATCTCTTATCAGGGGAAAAAGCAACAGCAGGTGCTCGCTCCTTATGTTTTAAATTGCTTAAAATAGGCAATAAGCAACCTATGGCCCTAGGGCTTGATGGGCCTATGATTAATTTCTGGGATATATTCAGAAGATCCACTCAGATCTCTGGTAAGAGCTATCAGTTGGTCCTTATGTCCTGTTGAAAAGAGAAAAGAAACCTTTACTTGATTTTTATCTCATCTTTACTATTGTTGATAAATAATGCAAGGCAATGAACATACCTAATACTCCGTCCTCTTCCTATTTTCCCCACAACAACTTTGTAAGGTGGGTTGGACTGAAAGAGATTGACTGATCCAAAGCCACCTAGCTGGTTTTTCATCCTTAGGGAAGGACTGGAACTCATGATCTCCTGATTCGTAGGCCAGCACCTTAACCACTAGACCGAATTGTCAGAACTTGGTGTCAAAGCAATAAGAGGTACTTTTCTTCAACCAGGCTCAGCATATGGTATCCTATAAATGCACTGGAAGAAACTATTTAGGATAAAGTCATTGTGAATAAATGCTTATTGTATAAAGGTTTTGTACTTATATGTTTATAATTTTCAAGTGATTTTATGGTATTGCAACTATTGTATCTATTAGGAAATATTTATAAAATTGCATGCCTATTTCATGTTAGAAGCCTTGCCAAGAATATGTTGCTTAAAACCTTAGATTGGTAACAGAAAACTGAATTTAAAATAAGCCAATCTGAATACATTTTTTCATTTAACTATTTTTGTGGGCTTCCATTTGTATATTTATAGTTTCCAAGTGGTTATCTGATGTTGCAAGCATTGTATTTATTAGCAATAATTTATAAAATACATTTGACTCATCTGAGGATTGAAAAGTGTTCCAAGATCCTATTGGGTTTTCTGCCAAAGTGAACCAACATGCCATTATTAATATTAGTTTCACCACCGTTCAGTAAGTGACGGATTAGTTTACCACTGTTATAAAGTGTTGGAGCACAGACATTCATTTGCACCCCTTAAAGCAGACAGCCTTATTATTCTTAAATATATATTATTTATACTGTGGTCCTGGGAAATCCAGAATATGTCATTCTTAAGGGAGAAAGGGCTGGATAGAAAATTCTGCACAGTGGAAACTTGTGGAAACGGGAAAATTGCCATATCCCTGGTTATAGCTAATTATACATGTTTCGGAACTTTAAAAAAGCAACTTCAAGGACTTTTAGAGCATGATGCATTGTATGTGAGCTGAAGAACCACAATATTTCTATATTCCAAAGTCATATTTTATATTCATGAAATGTATATAGATTTTGGAAATTCATTTAAATTCTATTAAGAATGATGGTGTTTTTAATTTTAATTTTAAAGTTGAAACGTATAAAGCAAGGTTTTATAATTCACTTATCTATGTTCAGGCTGCTATTGTAACTAGACTACCTTAAGTATCTAGAAACCGGGCATAGTGATTTCAGATTAGTAAAAACTTCTCCACCATGCTGATCACATCATTTCTTCTATACAGCTTGCCAGAGCCAAAAGGAACAGGCATGTATTTAATTGCTAGCTGTTCTTATGTGAAGAAATATTGTTACACCATCTGTCAAAAGCTTTCATAGAAACAATGTCAAAAGATTCATAATGCTTGTTCTCTTCATGTACTTCTTTGGGTAAATTATTCTGTCACTTTTCACAATGAATTTCCTCTAGTGAAATGTTGATGTGTTGGCTAATACCACCTGCATTAACTATAATGCTTCGAATGATTATGTTGCTGTAAAATCAGTTAATTTAGTAAACTATGGGTTGATTATTGGTATTTTATCAAATCCTTTTTTCATTAGTTTATGCATACATCCACAAATGAACAAACATGTTTGGAGAACTGGGGAAGACATTTGTTTGTCATTGTCTATCTATCTCTACATGCTGTATATTTCTGATAGGAAGACATAATTTCCTCCTCCACACAGAATTAGAAGGAGGAGATGAGATGGGATGGGATGAAATGGGATGGGGTGAGACTGGGGTGGGGTGGGAATGGGGCAGGATGGGACATGACAGGACAGGACAGAATAGCATAAGTGATAGGAGATGGGATAAGGGATAGGAGATGATAGGAAATAATAAGATATAGGACATTTTAGGAGATAAGAGATAGGAATGGGATGGAGAGGGGAGGGGAGGAGAGGTGAGAGGAGAGGGGAGGAGAGGAGAAGAGGATGGGAGAGAAGAGAGGAGAATATATAAAAGGGTAGGGTAGGGTAGGATAGATTAGGATAGGATAGGATAGGATAGGATAGGATAGGATAGGATAGGATAGGATAGGATAGGATAGGATAGGATAGGATAGATGTGCAAAACAAATACATAAAGACTATTGCTAATAAACAATAAGTTATTAATTCAATTGTTTTTGTTTCCTGATCTGTCCATTTTTGAAGTATGGAACTTGACAGGCATGCTCAGCCACATATATTGCATCAAATATACATACACATATACAGGTAGCCCTCCACTTACAACCACAATTGGGACTGGAACTTCCATTCCCAAGTGAAGCAGTTGTTAAGTGATATGGCTCCAATTTTACAACTTTTTTGCTGGGTTCATTAAGCATATTACCATGGTCATTAAGTGAATCATATAGTTACTATGTGAATATGGCCTCAATGATTAACTTTTCTTGTTGGTAACAATAAATGATCCCAGGATGCTATAGTCATCACAATACACAGTGGTTGCCAAGTATGCGGATTTTGATCATGTGACCAGGACAGTCTTAAATGCGAGGACAGTTGAAGTCATTTTTTTCAGCACTACTGTATCTTCAAACAGTCACTAAACAAATGGTTATTAGTTGTTGTTGTTAGTTGTTGACTACCTGTACAAATCTTTCACGGGCAAATCTTTATTGGGCAAAGGGAGGATTTCAGTTAGAATGTCAGCTCTAAATTGATAAGATGGAAAAAGTGGATTTTCTGAACCCTTGTATTTACTGTATTTATTTACTATTTTGTATGTACTATTCTTTGGGAGTGATCATCAAGTTATATTCACAGTTGTATTCCCTTTGAATACATATAGCAATTAGAAATCAAAGATATGCTGGTGTATATATTTTTTTCTCCAAAATGACATCATATGGTTTTATTCAAACATCTCAGGTTATAGTTTTTTTCTTCTTCTTAACATTTTCTTGCAAGTGCAAATCTGCTTTTCTATTTGGATCAACCAAGTATTAATCCACAGGTTGTTACAGGAATTGACCAAGTGGCTTATTGTCCAAGCATCATGTCAGGGTCTCAGCGAGAATGACTGGTCCAAAGTCACTCAGCTGACTTTCATGCCAAAGGCAGGATTAGAACTCAATTTCTTGGTTTCTAGCCTGATGCCTTAATCCTAGACCAAATTGCCTGTCTTCTCAGAATATAATTAATAGAATATATACAATATTCTATAAAATGAACAATGTAGCAAAAAATTATGTTTAGCTCAAGAGAAATGAACAATTCAAGATCAAAAATTTAATTATTCTACTATCACTATGATAAATGGAAATCTTATATCCTTATTCAGCACATGTAGTCTTCATCTAAGAACCATTTATTTAGCGATCATTCAAAGTTACAATGGCATTGACAAAAGTGACATGATTTGCAGTTATGAACATTACAGCATTGCTACAGTCATATGATTAAAAGTCAACACCTGGGAACTGGCATATGTTGATAATGGTTGCAGCCTGCTGAGGTCATGTGATGATCATTTATGGGCTTCTCAGCCAGTGAGGAAAAGTGACCACGTTTCACTTAACTGCAATGATTCATTTAACAACCATAACAAAATTTAAAACACATTTTAAAATAATGGGTGACTCACTTAACAACCTTGCTTAGGAATTTCTGGTCCCAATTATGGTTGTAAGTTAAGGGAAATTCTAGTGGAAACAAAAACTGATGATACAAAAACAGCAATCTTCCATTATGTCAAAATATAGCCTGTTCCCCCCACTCCCCACAAATCCTAAACTGGAGACTCTAAAATCTTATGAGGCTTTACTGAAGGAAATCTAAGACATATCCCTGTAAAATCCTGAATTGTATCACAAAAGAATATAAGATCAACTTGTATTTTACACAGTGAAGTTAGAAATAATACAAAAGGACAGATGCCTGGTCAAACTAAATAGCTCTCAGATTGGTGAATTTCAGCCTTAATTATATTCAGAAGTAGATGTTCATAGCCTATTACTAAACTAGATGAAAGAGCAGATGTGCTCAGTTTTGCAACTTTTATGGAAGTATGAGTTAATGAGAAGGGAAAAATAACATTCTGTATATCTGAGAAATTATGTCAAATACAATCATGCATGTAAAATAGCAAATACTATTAACTGTTTTTTATTTATATATTAGATTTCTATGCCACCCATCTCATCTAGGGGCAACTCTTGAATTTTTAATTGCACTATGGAGTGTTCTATGTGTCCAAGCTGATTTGTAGTGTTGGGCAAATACAGGGCAGTTAAAGATACCTTAGCTGAATTCATTCTAGCAAAGCACATACGTAAAAAGGATCAAGGCAAGGACCCTCTGAGGACCCAAGGAATGGAAGTGGGAGATTAAGTCCAGTCAAATTTTTAATAATAGTCCTTTATAGCAATGTTCTCTAAAGGAAGGACTGGTCAGTTCTAATCAAACTTCAGTTTTCTTTCTGCTCATAAGAGGATATATTTCAGTCATTGTCTTTTGTAGAAGAATTGCAAGGAGAATGAAAAAACATAAAATTGCTTGAAATATAATAAGCCAAACTGCAAAGGTCATATGTAAAAAGAGGTGTAAATTGGCAAGTGTTGGTTAGTCTAAGGAAGTGAGTAAGCCTAAGGGAGTCTAAGTCAATCTAAGGGAAACTAGATTGGCCAGCACATACAAGCAACGCCTGGAAGAAAGCATAAGTTAAACCATCTGAGATCTCTCTAATTTTAGATGTCTTTTGGCAAAATCAAGACATACTCTGTGTAAAATAAGACAATCCCTTTCTCCCTCGTGCCTTTTACTTCCATTAGACCAGGCTGTGAATAATGTCAATTAATTTATTATTCTCTTGGCATGAGTCTCAGTACTTTCCATTTAATGAAGGGAATTTAAGAGTAAGTGCTTTAATTTGGAGACTGAATTGTCCAATCTATGTATGAGATTTCAAGGCTGACACATAGGTTAGATTCACACGACACAAAAGCATAGTATGATTTATTTGCGATTCATCATCACACAAGTGCTGAGCCATTGGCTTACTCAGCAGCTCTGGTTTAATATATCCTGCTTTACTATGAAGTATACACTGAGCCAAAGGGAGACAAGTGGAAAGACTATAGCTCAGTGGTTGAACATAAGCTTTGCATGCCTAAGATTCCAGGGTTGAACTTTAAGATCTAAAGTGTCCATGTTGAGAAAGACTTTAAAGCCTTGTAATTGTGTCAGGGACAAAATGTGGTATAAAAATCAGTCTGACAACTGAACCATGGCAAAGGAACGCAATATCTGACAGACTGCTTATTTCCAATCACTTCTGAAATTTACCTGAGATTCTCTCAAACTTGTCAACCTATTAGACCAAGGAAACATACCTTCTCTGCAGCAGCCCCAGCCCTCTGGAACATCCTCATTCCAGAGACAGCTATGACATCCAATCTCCTGGGATTTGGAAGATCTTTAAGGTCTTCCTCCTGATCCTGTTCACAGGCTTGGAGGTAGTATCCTGTAGAACCCCTGACGTGTTTTATTGGCTTGAGCTGCCACATCTTGCTTCATGGGAGCCTTATGGGCAGCCATAATAAATTGAAATCAAAATAATAAGACCATGGTAAAGGGAATAATAAACCCATGATAAAAATGAATACTTCTTTCATTCAGGTCAGTAAAGCCTTTCTGCATTCTAATAAAAAGCTAAAAAGCCACTTCCACTATAATCTTAATTATTAGAACAATTTTGTATATGTGCCTTCAGGTTAGTGTTGATTCCTAGTGAATGCCTTGACTACTCCCTATAATTTTCTTTGCAAGATATTGAAAGTGATCAACTTCTTAGGTCTGAGAAAAAGTGACTTGCCCAAGGTTAACTAGCTCAATTAGATCACACAGTTTCCTAGTTTCTAGTCTGATGTCTTAAACACTATACCAAACTGGCCCTTTAGAATAATTGTAAAGTCCACATTTATCAAATCAAACTAAGTAATATTCAGTATTAAATATTGAAGTATTAAGAACTGCAGAATTCTCTTAAAGATGGCATTGCTTTCAGAAGCCAATTCATTCAACATGCTGAAGATAATTCCCGCACTATGGAAGAACTTTATCTCTACTTCTTTGGTAGAAAATGAATTCAGGCTCACCATTCAACCAGGTCTTTTAAAATGCTATCATGTTATGTATGTTTTGAAATGTAGTTTAATAATCTGATTTTTTAAAAAATCTATTAAACTATCAGAATAAATTAAATAATGAATTATTGTGTTTTACATTCTGTAATATGTGTTAACTCCAGCTGGTAAGCAATAATGAGATAAAGTAATAGTATCTTTACAATAATAAAAAATATTTTTTTCCTCAATCGTCTCCATTTGGGGATCAATTAAAACACAGAAACCTAAATTGATATTTAAGTCAATTAGGAGACTGTCTGGCATTCTCTTAGCAGAAATATTTTCATAGGTTTCAACCCATTCTGCTTTATTACTGCTACCTTTCCATAGATTATTTCTTAAAACTAACAATTATTTTTAAATTATGTCGACATCATAAAGCATCTAGATCTCTGAAAAATTGAAATAGTTCAGTTTAACTCTTAAAATATTCCATGACTGCAGTCTTCTTGGTAAGCTTTTGGTGCTTTCTAGGCCTGAAAGAAACAGAGTGACAGGCCCAGCTGGTTTTGGGCCTTATTATGGGATTGAAGCTCATGATCTCCCAGTTTCTAGTCTGGTGCTTTAACTACTATACCAAATTGGCTGTCACATGCTAATTATTGGTTTTAAACTGAATTTATAATTAGTGGCTTGAGTTCGTCATTTAAAATATAGGCTTTCAAATATTTTGTAAGTTTGCAATACTGCATATAATTATTTAACACTATTAAGTCTTATCATGTCAGTAGGATCTACTTCCAAGTAGATGTTAGGTAGTTAGACTGCCAAATTCTTACATCTTACTTATTAGAGAACAAATTACATAAATCTCCTTTGGAAATAAATAGGTTTGAACTCCATTTATCACTTGTACTAAATATAACATCCTGGATGTTTCATATACTATTTCCTCCAGGGATCAAATTTAAAGAGATGAAATCTGAACTTCCACTGGATTTCATGATGAGTCAATAATGGAATGGATATATGATCCTGTAATGTGTGAGAAATAGGAAGGATGTATGAATTCTGAGAATGAATTCTCTTAAATTCCTACAGATCCTGTTTACTTGAAAATCAGAATCAATACAGTATAAACAAGAATTACAAAAGTCTAAGATAAAAATGCATTCCTTTTCTTTATTTTTAGAAAAATAAATGGGTAAGATTGTTTTGCTTTTGAAATATTTCGATGCCTTTAACTAGTCAAACTTTATTCTGCACCAATCAATGTCAATTACTATATATTCCATATTCAGATAGTCATCAACTTACGACTAAAATTGAGCCCATAATTTCTGTTGCTGAGTAACTTAAGTGTTGTGTCCCATTTTACGATCTTTCTTGCCACAGTTGTGAAGTGAATTACTGCAGTTGTTAAATTAGTAAAATGATTAAGTGAATCTGGCTTCTCCATTAGCATGTCATAAGGTAACAAAAGGTGATCATATGATCCCACAGTTGCCAAAAGTGATTTTGATTTTGATTATATGTTTTTTTTTAATATTTGATTTATATGCCGCCCTTCTCCAGAGACTCAGGACGGCTTACAATGTGCTAAGCAATAGCCTTCATCCTTTTGTATATTTATACAAAGTCAGCTTATTGCCCCCACAACTGGGTCCTCAATTTACCTACCTTAGAAAGGATGGAAGGCTGAGTCAACCTTGAGCCTGGCGAGATTCAAACCTGCAGTAATTGCAGGCAGCTGATCTTAATAACAGGGTGCTCTAGACCACTGTACTACCAAGGCTCTTTTGATTTTGATTATGTGACCAACGGTTGTAAATGAAATATGGCCATGAGTCCTTTTTTTCAGTGCCATTGGAATTTTGAATGGTCTGTTGTAAGTCAAGGACTATCTGTATTTTAGGGGAACTAAAACATGAATCATGTAGTTGGGTCAATATAAAACGTATATCAACATAACATTCTGGCCACCACATTGAATAAAATTTTGCCAGATTATATATTAGTTAAATATAATTTAACCTGTGATTCTAAAATCAGTTACATTTTAAAGCAATTCACAAAATAATTAAAATCATGTTAAAATGTTTAGGTTATATTTTTACCATTAACATGAAGTACAGACCACATGGTTTATGTTTTGGATTTCACGCTAAGGTTTTTCTTATTGTGCACCTGATGAAAAGTTCTGGAGAAACTAAATGTTTAACCACCTTTTTGCCATTTTTATTGATCCTAGTAATGACTCAACTATGGATTTTTCATAGCTTTATGGATCAAGACAGTTATGTAGCTGTGTATTTGCACTTGTAGTTCCAATATGGAAAATATTTTAAGTTGTAGCCA
Source organism: Arizona elegans (assembly GCA_022577455.1). Lineage (NCBI taxonomy): Eukaryota > Metazoa > Chordata > Lepidosauria > Squamata > Colubridae > Arizona > Arizona elegans. The sequence goes on from JAKOOJ010000004.1 coordinate 33,528,197, forward strand.
ACTTTATGAGGATGGATTTTTGCTTATGAACCTTTTTCACTTTTCTCTCCTTTTTATCTATTCCATGTGTTCCAAATCTAGTCCAAAAGATTTCCTAATTCTCCAGAGTCAATTTGATTATGTGCAACATGAGGAAGGAAGAATTAAAAGCCAGTGTGTTCTAGATGCTCTTTTGCTACAATTAATATAAATTTTAGTTTGTATTTGTAATCTGTTCACGTTTCCAGCAAAAGTCTGTCTGGAACAATGTTTTTATTTTAAGACAAGAGGCTTATTTTTCACAGATCTGCATTGACTTTTGATCTAATATTGTTTTGAATTCTGCCAATGTAACTAGAACCCTAAATGAAATTACACATTTGTGCTATTACTTGGGAATAACCACAATTGACAATGGCAGGAATCTACTTCTGAACAAACCAGATTAGTAGCATAAGTCATTCTAAGTAGCATAAGTCATTAGCAGTGAAATGCTACCGGTTCGCACTAGTTCGGGTGAATTGGTAGTGATAAAAACTACCGGTTTGGGCAAACCGATAGTAAAAAAAAGCTACCAGTTCCTCCAAACTGGTATTTCTGACGATCAGCTGTGCCACGTAATTTAAAATTGCTAGAAAGCATCCTGCTTTCTAGTGATTCTAAATCGCGCAGCACAGCTGTTCCCTCCCCCTCATTGCTCTACTTACCTTCCTAAACCTCCTTTTTCTGTGCAAAGTGCACATTTGGCATTATTGTGCATGCACATGTGCAGCGTGCATTTGGACGCACTGTGCATGCATGTGCAGAGTGTGTTTGGTGCACACTGTGCATGTGTGTGTGTGCAGTATGTGCAGTGTGCATTTGGCACGCACCACACATGTGTGGGCAGCGAACCGGTGGAAAACCAGTGGAAGATTTTACCAGTGTTCAAATTGCAACTATTTTTATGCAAATAGTTTGTGAATCTGGCAAAGAACCAAACCTGATACCACAATACTATATATTTGTATAGTGGGATTTTGTTCCTAAAGTAAGAGTGAAATCAGACTGAAATTAATTTTTCACAGTTCTTTATTGGAGTATATTTTTAATGTCCTGGATATACAATCCATATGGAAGTGTAAAGAGTTATATCTGAAGAAGTACAATATTTCTAGAGGGACCAGATTTCACAAATAAAGGATAAAAAACTATTATCCTCAATTTTCATTATTTTCTTTTTAAATTTGATTCTGAATCTACCTAGCAGCACTTTATAAAAACATCCTACACAGAAAAAGTCAGTGAAGTATCCAATCTTTTGAAAGGAAAGCATCTTAAAATCTGTACATTTTTAAAGTTATCAGTTTGGGAAGAGGACATGCTATTGTTATTCATTACCATATTAATTTCTGAAGATTTACAATTTTATTGTAGCTTCAGTCTAACTAAAACTGGAAAAAAAAAGAATACAGTAGATTATTCCCAACAGGAAGATCAAACTAAGTTTTCTGTGAGGTAATGAATAATTAATTAGGGAAAATCATTACATGGATCAATGCCTTTTGTCATCTTTATAAAAAATCAGTCAGACTATTCTGAGTTAAACAAATGCAGAACAAAACTTCTGGGAATAAGATCTCCAGCACTTATTTTAAAAAAGACAGAAAGATATGGTATTCCTAGTTAAAACCTAATGAAAAAATAAACTATTTTCATTTTGAATTGCTACTTTTATTGTACAATAGAATAAGTAATATATGTTTTTAATATTTATATTAAATAAAGTATAAATGCCCAAAGCAATAATAAGTATGTTTTAAAAATAGTTTTATTGTTTAAATATTTAAAACAAAATAGTTTCTATCATTATATACAACTAATATATGTGATCATATAAAACAGGGGTATCAACTAGTGTCATCACTTTTCCCCCTTTGCTAAACCAGGGGTGGGCGTGACCAGCGCATGGCGGATCCGGCCCGCGGGCCATGAGTTTGACAGCCCTGATATAAAATGATAAGACATGCGTGATTGTATATTTTCTTATCATGTATGCCTTATTATATTTTGCATGTTCTATTTTGTTTTATGTGGTAAGTTTTATGTAGTGAGTATGATGTAATCTGGATTATTGATCTATAATAAGTAATTTGAATTTGAAAAGCAATCATTAAAAACAAATATCATTGAAATGGAATTGAATTATATATAAGAAATACAAAACTCCTAACCATTAAAGATTATATAAAAAACACAAGGAAATAATCAAAGCACCAAAAAGAAAGTCCCATCAAATGTCCATATCTGTTGGATTTATCAGGGGAGAAAAGGTCACTTTTAACCACCTTTGGAAATGAAAAGAGTGTCAGAATATCCTGGGACAAAGTGTTCTATGTGGGAAGTGCTGAAATATATAAAGAAAGCTTCCTTGATCCCACAAGATGATAATATTTAAGAGAATTTAAGGGAGAAGGAATCTTGAGTGCACCTAATCTGCGCACATGGTACGGTAGGTATAAACCTGTAAACCCTTTCAGATAGACAGTCCTTTAGGTTTTTGATAAACTATTAGGAACATTTTTAATACAGCCAATAAATTAATATAATTATTCTTCATTATAGAGTTTTTTCCAATCTCTTTATTGTCTTAATGTTTCATCCAGAGATATTACTCATACTTTTAAAATTCATTGACTTAATGAAATCCTATTTTAGTTTCCTAATATTTTACAACATTTCCCAATCCAGAAAAACTGTTCTAATATACTTATAATCTTATGTGTTTAATCTGGAAAGGTTATTTCTAAATTCTTAATGCTGGAGAATTCTGGAATAGTTTATCCCTTGCTCATTCTTCATTGAAACTAATGAAATATATTCTAACAAGCCTTTTTCATTCCAATTTATATTGTTATTTCCCTTGGACAGGTATAGGCAGTCTTCTTACAACCATTTGTTTAATGGCCATTCAAAGTTACGACAGCACTAAAAAAAGTGACTTATGACGGTTTTTCATACTTATGACCATTGCAGCATCCCCATGGTCATGTGATAAAAATTCAGATGCTTGGCAACTGATTTATATTTATGACGGTTGCAGTGTCCCAGGGCCATGTGATCGCTTTTTGCAAACGTCTGACAAACTAAGTCAATGGGGAAGCCAAATTCACTTAACAACCATGTTTCTAATTATAGAATTGTAGTGATTCATTTAATAAAAGTAGCAATAATAGTCATAAAATGAGGCAAAATTCAATTAACAACTATCTTACTTTGCAAAAGAAATGTTGGACTCAATTACAGTTGTAATTGAACTACCTGTAGCATGGACTGTAGGCTTTTGAAATTTGGAGAAAACCAAGAATCCCTTTATATAATCATTTTTTAAAATTATTTTCTGATTTATCATGCCCAGATATTAGATTATACTTTGCTTCTATGCAGTCTATTATAAACATCATACAAGGGTTATCAATGTATCTCATTTACTTGAAAATGTTTCAAAAGAAGCCTAAGAAACAGAAAGTCTCATATGGATCTAACTTTTCTCTTCAACCAGAAGACAATCAACATATTTCTACTGGTTGACATATGAAAGGATTTCATAGGCATGCTTAAAATTTCAGATGGCCCATTTGGAAATTTGCAATTCTGTAAACTCACATTTATCAGAAGCTTTGTTGAGGATGTTAGTAACTTACGATACTTTATCCCTTTAGGGGATTGGCCACCATCTCATCTCATCTTTTTTTTTTTTACTTTTCTAGGCAGCAGGCACATTTCCAAAGAAAACATTGGGCTGCAGGCATCAATTTGTTTTGCTTTATTTTATTTTTCTAAGAACAATTATGGCTATGTCAGACTCCCCCAAGGCAAGTACAACTTTCAGAGAGTCTGTATGGCTGGGACACAATCTTTATTCTAATTCAAGAATCATAGTTATTACAAATATTAATAAGCCATTTAGGCTGATTATGACTTTCTCCTATTTGTATTCAAACCCAACAGCTTCTCTTCCCATGGTTCCCTCTGTGACATGTTAACCTGGCCTTTATTTTTCCACACAATTTTGAATGCCAGTTGCTTATTTACATTATTTGCATTTCTGATCTGGGAAAAAAGAAATAATAATGAACCTTGACAAAATGGGTCCCATGTGTAGACTTTCAAATAAAGACGATTGGAGATCAGTGCTTCCTTTTGCAAAGTATACCAGCTTGCTATAGCAAAGTTAAATGGGTTTCAAGAGAGGTGCCTGAAGATAGATCAGTGTCAGCAGGTATGTACATATAATTTCATCCCATTATTCCCATTATCTAATGCAACAAAAACAAATAATTCTGTGATTCCAGAGTCATGAAGCTATTTAAAGCTTGTTTACATTTGTTGTTATAATACAAAAGTTTCATTGCATATTTATCATATTGAATTGAAATAATTTTTCTAAGCAAAAGAAAAATGTCCAAAATTCCTTTTTCACAAGTCCAATCCTTCTGCATTCTTCAGATATTTGGTCCCAACATTTCTAGGATAGCACATCAGAATTCATAATTCTGGAAAATAATTTCTATGCATATGGAAGATGCCCAAACAAAGATAGAGGGGAATCTTTTTGCTTTGCTCTTAGAGAAGGCAGGAAATGAATCTAGTAATTTTTGAATTTTACTACAGGTAGTCCTCAACTTACAACAGTTCGCTTAGTGACCATTACAACAGCACTGAAAAATGTGACATGATAACTTTTTCATACTTATGACCATTGCAGCATCCCCATGGTCACATCATCAAAATTCACATGCTTGACAACTCTCCCAGGGTCATGTGATCAACTTTTGGGATCTTCTGATAAGCAAAGTCAATGGGGAAGCCAGATTCACTTAACAACCATATTACTAACATCTCAACTGCAGCAATTCACTTAACAACTGTGACAAGAAAGGTCATAAAATGGGGCAAACTCACTTAACAAATGTCTTACTTAACAACAGAAATTTTGGGCTACATTGTGGCTGTAAATTGAGGACTACCTGTATTGATCAATAATTGCAGCTAATTTGATACAATAGCTTCCATTCCTCCAAAAGATAAAGGAAAAAATAATTTGCATCTAACTTTCCCATCTGAGAATTCTATAGGTATACATCAAAGAAAAAATTCTGAGAAATTAAAAAAATATATACTTTGCATGGTAAACATCTCCCTCTACCTCCAGGACAATTCTATAATTATACAGCAAAGAGAGAGAGAGAAATATCTCTGCACAATAGCAGTTTCTTCTCACTCACTCCCTTCCTTGAGAGCTTGGACAGTTTTGATATATCTCAAATTATGCTGGTGGTGCTGTAGCAACAACATAATCAATTATATCTCTATAGATTACACACACAAAAATTTGAATGATTGCGTTGGGGACACCACAATAATTTCTGCTACTTCATTTGTTGTTTCATTTCTTCCTCCTCTCTCTCCCTCTCCTGCCCATTCTCTCTCTGTCTCTGTCTGTCTGTCTGTCTGTCTGTCTGTCTCTCTCTCTCTCTCTGTGTGTGTGTGTCTTTCCGTCTCTGAGTGTGTGTGTGTGTGTGTGTGTTTGTGTGCGTATGTGTGTGTGTGTGTGCATGTGAGTCAGTGGTAGATTTCAAAAAAATTTACTACCGGGTCTGTGGGCATAGCTTCATCAGCATGGCATGGCTTCGTGGGCGTGGTTTCATGGGCGTGGCAGGGGAAGGATACTGTAAAATCTCCATTCCCACCCCACACCTGGAGAAGGTCACCGCAAAATTCCCATTTCCTTCCAATCAGATGGGACTCGGGAGGGAGAGAATAGATGGGGGCTGGGCCAGTCAGAGGTGGTATTTACTGGTTTTCTGTACTACTCTAAATTTCCGCTACTGCTTCTTCAGAATTGGTCAGAACCTGATGAAACCCACCTCTGATGTGAATGTGTGTTTGTGACCATAACTTTCCTATTAAAAGCTTGAGGATAAAGCACTGAGCGCATGGTAATTATAGCCTATCCTTGACATTATGATTGTTACAGCACCCATATATTCATGGGACCAAAATTCAGGTCCTTTGGAGCCTATCCACATGAATGATTTGGAGTTTAGCTCCTTCCACATATCTATTTCCCTCCCATTTGTGCTCCTTTGACTGCCCTGCACGCTGTTACCCCAGCCACTCCATTCCAACCCCCGCCACTCCTAACTGCCCCAGCTGATGTTTGTCATTTTCTTCGTCCCACTGCTGATGTGGCAAGCCTGGCCTGCCTCTTCATGAGGCTGCTTGAAGTCTTCCTGAAGCATTGGGAAGGCTGCACATGGCCTCAGGAAGGCCTTGCATTGCTATCAGTTGCCTCACAAACGGCCAATTGAGACCTACTTTTCAGCAGCAGCAGGAAGCAAATGGAAAAAGTGGGGTGGCAGAAGAAGCTGGGGCAGAAAAGTTCATGACAGTGGGTAGAGAGCAGGGCAGGGAGGGGACAGTGCAGAGCAGCAGAAAGTCAGGACAGAAGCATGCAGGATAGCCAATAGGGAATAGATTTGGGGAAGACATAGGCAGATGAGAGGAAGTAAAGGCAAGCGTAGCCGGGGCAGAAGTTTGAGATCCTGGTGTAATGATTACTTAAACTGCCATCACTAAGCAGTATACACTCTGAGTGCATCTCAGTATACCTACTGAGTGCATTTCTTAGTCATCGATATTCCATTTCCAATTAAGGTTGTTAAGCAAGGACTACCTGTATTAATTATATCTTTTAGTGTCCTTTCTATTATTGTTCTCTTGCTGATCTAATAATATTTTGGATTAAAGTCAATTTGTTGATTAACTGGTGTATCTGATGTAATGGGCTATAATCGATTAAATTATATGTAATAATACATATGTTGTTCTTTATGCTGCATACAGATTATTATTATTTTTTGCTCTAAGATCCCTTGGTGCTTTTTTTTTTTAACTTTAGAGAATTAATGTGACTTGTTTCAGTTTTAGACATTACCTTCATTTTTATCGTTAACATAAATAAATGGGTTTCCTTTAAAATCATCTTTTCAATTGCTCCAATATCATCTGAGATCAGAGATTTAGATAGTAGATTTATATTTGACAGTATGAATCTCAGATAAATGGCTTCATAGTCATTTCATGGCTGATTTGTGATTTGAATAAGCCACCAGCAGGTGGCTGACCTTGGCTAATTTTGAAGAAATTAATTAAGGTCTGTCCTGGTTAATACTAAATTTTAGCCTAGATAGGACAAAATTATAAAATGTGGGGCTGTGGATTAGATGGGATGGAATATAAAAATAAAGATTCCAGAAGACAATGGCAAATCACTTCAGTATTGTAATCAAGAAATGAATATAAATACATCCATAATCACTAAGAGTCTAGCTTAATTCAGTGCACCCCATCTAAGCACAGAAATCCTAAATGCAATTTTAAGTTATTGGAAACAAAACTTGAAGTGAAACATTGGGCCATTTAGCTCAGTACTGTCTATATTGATAAATATCAGCTCGTCATACTGTATGTGGGTCTTTCAGGAACTGATTTTTGAAACGTTCACATGCTTAGGAATAAGAACTTGTGAAACAGACATAGTTAGAGGAAGGATTATGCTACTGCTCTGGAGCTTTGTTTTAGTTAATGACATTGCATGAAAAGTGTGCTTTCTGTTACTGACATAAAATTCATTCCTAACAGAGAATGAATAGCTCAATGGAGTACAAAAAAGAAAAAAAAATCAGATAATTTATACCTGGTATGAAATTAACTATGTTTCTGTTTATTTATACTATTTCTGTTTATATTGTGTCTGTTTATTTAAACAATAATAGCATTTTTAGCAATAAATCATTAATTAAAACAAAGCCACCGAAAATGGCATAATCCTTCTTCTGACTATGTCTGTCTCAGAAGATCTTATTCCTGAGCATGTGAAAGTAATTTTCTTGTATGTACAAAGGTGTATATACTTAGCAAATATCTGGCTCAGTTTTTATTAGCAACTTCAACATCAATTCTCTTCGTAATTATTTTAAATGCCAGAATTAAGTGAAGTGTGAGTATGGATGAATGGGGATTACAATAAAGAAATTTGATAAAAGGAATCATGCTGTCATTGAGAGAAAGCATGCAAGGTAAATAAATGGTCAGTGTCTCCAACAGACAAAAACTAAGATAATTAATTCTCCATGCTATTGTAACATTAATTCTAGAAATATCTTTTTAAAAGATAATTATTGTTATCCAGTACGGATATACATACAAATGTTGCATTATAATTGTATTTTGTTTTGCACATTTTTATGTTTATTTCTAACTTGATTTGATCTAGCATGAGGTGATTTACAATCCCCTCAGAACACCATTAGTTTGATCTTTATCCATACCTGTCTTTCAGTGAGATCCAGGTTCACAGCTATTTCGTATCTCCGCAGCCTGGTGAGGTAGTTATGATGGGCAAACTCTGCTTCTAACTCTCTGATTTGCTCTTTGGTGAAAGCTGTTCTTTCTTTTCTTGGTTTGCTATTGACCTCAGATTTATAATTTCCCTCTTGAGAATCTGAAATAAAGACAAAATCAGGTCTGGAGTCAGGAAAATTCTACAATTTATTGGCAAGGAAATATTACAGATGAAAATATTGTTATAGATTAAAACATTATACTAATGTATTTTATTATAAAAATAGATGTAATAAACATGTTTCTAATTTAAAGTTATTAAAGTTGACTGGATTATCATACAATACCAACTCTACCAATGCATTACTGATGTCAATACTAAGCATTACTTTAGTTATTGTTTCGCTGTTTTGGTATTTTATTATTGTTCTATTTATTGGTTTGATTATACATGTGAGTTACCCTGAGTTGCTTAAATAAATACATTGAAATGAATCTACAACACATTCCATGTCAAAATATTCAGGAGACAATCATATGTAAATTATAAGGTCATCTGGCCACATTGTGCTATTAATCTTAATGGCAGAAAGATGCCATTAATGGCAGTTTGAATTTTTTTTTTTTGAAAAATTGGTCATCAACAACCTTGGGCAAAAGAGAGTGAACTGGAATTTTTCTCAGCAATTCATGTGATTGTCAAAGTAAGAGTATAGCAATCCTAGGTTGGATTAGTGATTGGTGCATGCCAATTAAAATCAGTAGAGATTAATATGCTCCATGATTTCACTGTCCCCTTATTAACATAATTAAATCTAGATGTAACTCATATGTTCAGTACAAAATGTTTTCTATGCAGTAATCAGAACTTCTATACTCAACCTGTGCAAAGACACCAACTATATAGACCTAATTATACCTTTATAATTTATACCAAACTGCCACCCCTTCATTATAATTGTTTATGTCATCAGTTTCAAAAGGGAATTTAGCCACATTTTTTATAATGCTTTTATGGAAAGTTCATTTTTTTAAAAAGTCTTTTAAATGCTTTTAAAAATTAAAGTATAATTTTATTAGGTTTTTTTTCATGCAGTCCTCCAGAAGTGCACTTGTTATTTTTTATCTATTATATTAATTGCTGTGAAAGTTCTAATCTCATAGTATAATAGTAATTCCAATCCTAAACAAATATTCATCCTGAATCAATTATTATGTGAAATTGTATGTTATATAAGATCCATTTTCATATCAATTTAAGAGTGCCTTTGATTATTTGATATCTATTTCTGTTCTTTGATATTTTTTTTTCATTTTTTTTACTTGATTGATACTGTTTCTATGAAAAAGATAAGCACAGACCCCTTAATCTTTACAGCATATTGTTAATTTATGGAAGTTATATCAAATTAGGAAGTCATCCCATGTGACATGCTCTTAAATCAAACTATGATTCAATTATCAGATTTCTTTGTCTTCCCTACCCCCAATTTTATAGGCATTTGTTTCTAATCTTGGCTATGCTATCTGCTGTAAATCCAAAATTAGCTAGTGTTCCACAAGAGAATCACTGGTCAACTTTTGGCTTCATCAACCATCTTAAAAATGTCACAGATAAATTCACACTTCAGCTGATGATTTAAATAGAAACTGCTTCACCTTCCAAAAAGACAGTCTCATAAGCAGAATCTTTATTACACCAAAGGATACAACATTGGCATTCTGCAATTATCTTGTTCTGTCACAAAATGTTTAACGACCGCAACTTCTTTTAAACTGTAAAAGACTTGGATCTATATTAAACAACATTCTTTAGAGAAACAATGAAAAAAATAATAGTTTTAAGGATATTTTTGTGATAATCTAATCATCATTGGTTCTAGTGTAGTAGCCATTAACAAAATATTTTATGGAAAACCCGTAGGTCCATTTATTTATTTAAAAGCATACATTTAAAAAGGAACTGTGTACTTACCTGTAACCGTAGTTTAAATAGGTGCTCTGAATTCACACCCATGACTTATGTACCTATATAAAGCCCATTAGGAATCTTCTATAATCCCATTCCCTATGTGTACCATGTTACTAGGTTCTTGCTATAGCCTTTCAATTTGATAGCACAGAGTTTCAAAAGACCAGGAGGTCACCTGAGATCAAGAGGAATAGGAAGGAGAGTATATGAATTTTCATATGACTATCCAAAGAACTGAAGTAACAAGTGATTAACCAGTATTTCTTCAATGTGAGCTATACCTCAAGGTCAAGAAAATATGCTAATATTTTGAAGGTCTTCTGAATGCAAATTAAGCACTTGGAAATATTGCAAATAAGAAAAATGTTGCACTTTATTGTTTAGTAAATGTGTACCAACGTTTATAAGTGTGCATTGAATGATATTTACCTACACAAAATTACATAATTGATTGCCATACTAATTAGATAAGGGTGTTTGCCTCTGAAATATTCAATTGTATGAAATAAGACCATAAGTCAAAAATCCTGATGCCCGGGAAAGGAAGAAACGTATCCTGAAAAGCAACTCTAAGCAATTTTGAAAAAGAGTTGAATGAAAGAAAATAAGGAGAAAAAAACTAAATCACTTCAATAGAAGAGAAAATGCATGTGCTAACTTTAAAAGATCAACAACAAATTAATAGTGTTTAGTGGGAACCATGCCACTTTGTATGCCAAGCAAGAAGGGTGAGATGCTTGCCAATCATTGTTTTAACTTCTACTTCTGACTCTGGTTCTGTATAGATACAGATTTCTTATGTGTGAATCAGTAGTGGGTTTCAAATCCTGGTGTACCAGTTCGTTATCCGTAGCGCATGGTGCTTCTGCACATGCACAGAGTGTTTTTGATGATGTCTGGGTGGGTGGGCTGAACTGGGGTAAACCGGGAGCAACCCACCACTGGTGTGAATCATATAAACTCCAATAAATAATAAAGTAATCCATTAAATGTATAAAAAATTAACTTTAGAACACATTATATATAGTATTTGGATACTCACATAATGAAAGCAAATCAAGCATACCAAAGAAATCTCCTCCCTGTATTATTAGCAATACATGGGATTAGGAGAGGATATAATATTTGGGTTTTGTTGACTTTAAAAAAAGATGTAAGAGCGAATGTGATCGAAGTTGGTAACCAATCAATCAATCAAACTTTATTACAGTCACAGACTACCAAATAAAAGCATTAAAACAATAATAATTGTAAAAAATAAAAATAAAAGACAGAATAATTGATTTATTTTTTTAAAAAAGTTGATAAAATTAGGGGTCATATATAATTAATGGTGACAGAAAATATTTTTTTTTCTTTTTAAATTTAGAATGCCAAGTCATCAGACAAAACTAATAAAACCAGAGCTGCCAAGGAAAGCACTATTTTAGGCCACATGCATTAAATTCATGGCATTCACAACTAAGCCTGGATAGCTTTCAAGAAAATTCACAGAGGAATTTTTTTTTTTTTAGTGATTACTTGTTTAAGGTTTTATTGAATCTCTCAGTTTAGAGGCAGTTTATCTTTCAAAAAAAAAAAATTGGTGATAGATAGTAAGAGTAGACTAAAGCTATTATGATCTGTTCTGAGCTTTTCAGAGAAATCCTTTAGGGATGTCGGACTCATGAAACTTCTTGAGCTTTTGTCTTGTATCATAAAAATCTGGCCTATTTTGCTAGGCTTTAGTTATGATTTAGCTACTTTATCTGCTTCATCAGCTACCCTGGCTATACTTATATTATATAACCAACATGTGGGTCAGGCATGCCTGAAAAGGAACAAAATGACAGGCACAACTGTGAATCAAAGCCCCACCCTTTGAACATACAACAGCATCACAAATAGAAAGGGGAAGGACTTCAAACTGTATCTGGGTCCATCATATTGAACCTCCTTAATTATAAATGTTTCTGATGTAGATTATTTCTTCAAACTTACAATAGCTTGCCAGACAAAGCAATTGCCGATTTGGTGAGACATTTTACACTTGTTTTACACTTTTACACTTATTCATAAAGTTAAGACCAGTGGCAAGCAATGGTGAAAGTTTCACATTTTAAACCTCAGCCAATAATAAGCCACTGATGTATTTCTCCATTGAATAATATGAGTCATAGCAACAAAAAAAAAAGATTATTTGCATTGTAAACGAAATGATTAGATATGATTGCACAACAGGTCACATTATGTCAGAAAGATTCTGTTTGAAGCTAAAACATGAGAAGACTAACTCATTGGACCTACTTGCCTTTACTAAGAAGCAATCATTGACAGTTTCATTGTGTATCACTGAATATTCATAGACCTGAAGGCTTGGCAAAGTATTTATGTCTTGACTATTCATTTTAGTGTTTTCTTCTCTGTTCATTTTAGTGTTTTATTCTCAGTCATTTGTTTTATGTCATTAATTGAATTCTTTTTAAATATATTGAAATATATTCTCATACATAATTAATCATAATTAATAAAAGTGGTAAAGAGTATACAACATCATTTACTATTTAATCATGATGAACAGTTAATAATGATCAAATAAAAATAGCTATGGGTACTTTTTTTTAAAGCTATCCACATATAGCCATACAACAGAAAGGAATTCATGCTGAAATTTATATCATTTTCACATAGTTTGTACCAAGTAAATGGAAACAATATTGTCATTAGAAAATAATGATACACTTTTTAAAAAGAAAACTATATGATAGTCCAACTGATATGATACTCTTTTTTATTCCAGTTTACTTCAGATATGCTTACCTTAAATAACTTCTAGAGAAGGTTCTGTTAGACAAATCTCATACAAACTGGAAAATTAAAGTGACAAAAAGTGATCTGCCATAACTTTAAACCTGATTTACAACTAAAGTGGAAAATCTTTGGCTGATTTGTATAGTTTCTGTAATATTACTATGAAATCCTTACCAAAATTATTGCTTATAATGCCGCATGCTGAATGCCCTTTCTAATATACTGAACATGATGAATTTTGACTTTACTGAAGTATTTGAGATATAAAATGAATTTAAAAGTTACAATACATTTAATATTTAATTAAATGACATATTGAATATACAGTATAACTGACATATTTGTCAATAAAAATGGGTAAAACTAACATAAACAAAATATATAATAAAATTGGCAAAGTGCACAGTAATCATATAATCACACAGTGATTATAAAACTTATGCAACAGAATTAGAAAACTTTTAACATTTGCATTTTCACAAATGCATTGTTTTTATTCAAATTGCATTTGAATGTTAATTAAATGAAATTTGTGAAACCTTGCTTTACTTGGAATTCCAAAAAACTTTTAAAAGAGAAAACCCCAAAGCACCAAATATCTATTCCTTCCGCATAATAACTCCAAGTTCTTTTCTACAAGTAGCTCCAGCTATATATATTAAGTAGAATAAACACTATGCTCTTTTGCTAAAACTTCCTTCAGATCAAAAAATTCAGGATTGTTCTTATCCATTCTTCATTTACAAGGGAAGCTAAATTCTTGATTTGTACATATCCTTAGTTCTCCCTTTTAAATTCTAGATATACTTTCAGCAGACACCTATTGTTTCCCTTTGTATTGGTTAATAGTATGGCTCTGAATATTATTACCAAAATTATGAATTTATTATTTATTTATTTATTTATTTATTTATTTATTTATTTATTTATTTATTTATTTATTTATTTATTTATTTTTAAATTTATATACCGCCTTTCTCCCTGAGGACTCAGGGTGGTGTACAACCAGAATTAAAAAATATGAAATACAAATATTAAAAACAATTAATATATATATAAATTTGGCCCAAAATTAAAAATACAAACCAATTACAACATTTAAAATTTCTTCTTAAGCCAGCCCGGCTTGCTGGAAAAAGTGGGTTTTAAGGGCACGGCGGAAGGCACTAAGGTCTTGGATTCTCCTTATCTCTGGGGGCAACTGATTCCAGAGGGTAGGTGCCCCCACAGAGAAGGCCCTCCCCCTGGGAGTCACCAGCCTACATTGATTGGCTGATGGCACCCTGAGAAGGCCCTCTCTGTGGGAGCGCACGGGACGATGGGAGGTCGTCGGTAGCAGTAGGCAGTCTCGAAGATAACTAGGCCCGATGCCATGGAGCGCTTTAAAGGTGATAACCAACACCTTGAAGCGCACCCGGAAGACCACTGGGAGCCAGTGCAGCTTGTGCAGGAGCAGTGTTACATGGGAGCGCCATGCTGCTCCCATCACTACCCGCGCTGCTGCATTCTGGACCAGTTGGAGCCTCCGGGTGCTCTTCAAGGGGAGCCCCATGTAGAGAGCATTGCAGTAGTCAAGGCGAGAGGTGACGAGGGCATGAGTGACTGTGCACAGGGAATCCCGATCAAGAAAGGGCTGCAACTGGCGAATCAGGCGAACCTGACAAAAGGTCCCCCTAGTTACAGCTGTCAGATGTTCCTCCAAGGGCAGCTGCATATCCAGGAGGACTCCCAGATTGCGAGCCCTTTCTGTGGGGGCCAAAGACTTGCCCCCAATAGTCAGTGATGATCACTGACACCCCAATAGTCAGTGATGGAGTCAACTGACTATATCGGGATGCCGGGAGCCATAGCCACTCAGTCTTGGAAGGGTTGAGCTTGAGCCTGTTCCTCCCCATCCAGATCTGCACAGCCTCCAGGCACTGGGACACCACTTCAAGGGCATCATTAGGGTGGCCTGGGGTGGAGATGTACAGCTGGGTGTCATCAGCGTACTGGTGGTATCTCACTCCGAAGCCACGGATGATCTCGCCCAGCGGCTTTACATAAATGTTGAACAGAAGGGGCGAGAGGACCGATCCCTGCGGCACTCCACAGATGAGAGGCCTCGAGGTCGACCTCTGCCCCCCTGCCAACACAAACTGTGACCGGTCGGAGAGAAAGGAGGAGAACCACCGCAACACGGTGCCTCCCACCCCCAACTCTTCCAGCCGATGCAGCATGATACCATGGTCGATGGTATCAAAAGCCGCTGAGAGATCTAACAGAACAGAGGAGCAGCCCCTGTCCCGAGCCCTCCAGAGATGATCAACCAACGCGACCAATGCCGATCCAATTTAGTTGGAACAGCTGAAAAAAATGTGGCTAGACTAAGAAAAAAAATCTCATTTTCTCATTTTCAGTAAATTTTTTTAGACCTATCATCTGGTGATTATTTCAGCTGCTGCTCAGAGGATGACATGAAATTATTAAACCACCCTGAAATACAGATTGTCATTTTACAATTTCAGGAGTTCATCTGCTTAAATAACAAAACACTATCTGTGTGATATAATGTATGCTACTGATCTAATCATGATACCTTCAGGAACTGCCTAAGCTATTCCTAAGAATTCACTATGGTATAATCAGTTACATGGTATATTATTGTAATGTAATTCAGAGATGCCAGTGGAGCAATAGATTTTAGAAACTAGCAGTAAAAATACTTTTGAGATTATAAATTCTGGAAGAATAGGCTTAGTGTGATACTTAATTTTAGCATCCTACTTTTGTTTCCTTTGTGTTTTATTTTGAACCATGTTTATTTTCAGTTAAAACCAAATTACTTGGATAGTCCTTCCATGTATTCTTGTACTTATTGTTCTGCTTTTCAAAACAGTGAAATGTTATTTTGCTGTAAATTGCCCTTAGGCATTTCTAGGCAGCAGGTATTGAAATATTTTTTTCCTTTTTGAGTTCAGAATTTATACTGAGTATCACCTGAATGTTTTTTTCTTTGGTGGAAAATGGCTGAAAAAAACCTGGAAGAGATTTCTGGCAAGATTCATGTCAGCTTCCCATATGTTTTGCAGCTGTTGCAATTGAAGCAAAACCCTTCAGTTTTCCTCTTCTACCTCCATCATACACCAAATGGTAGGTGTAGCTGCGGTAGTAGAAGGGGAAAAGTCTGGAAGGGCCACGTAACCTGCTCCCACTCCCCATATAACACTTTAAGTATTAACATATGGTATATAATACCTGAGGTTAAAGAAAGACATTATGCAAAGGATATATTGTACTTCTGCCCTTGTTCCAACTTGCATATATTTTTATAAAATGTAAATAAATCGTCAGGGTGATTGTTCAGTTAGTAGCCTTTGTTCTGCAAAACTTTTGTTCTCTGTGATGAAGGTAACTCAATCAGACAACAAATATCAGGAAACATACCAGCTTGCTTCCAAGAATTGTTTCCTCTTTAGGCTCTAGAATGCTCAGGGGGGATCTTAAATTTAACTGCTATAGCAAGAGAAGAGATTGCAAGCCTTTGCTAAGGGACAGAAGGCTCCTTTTAGTATGGGACTGAGCCTTTCAATACCTTGGCAAATATTCAACTGTTCTCTTTTTCACATATGACAAATGGACACAGAGAGAAACTGTAGGACAAATGGTTATAATTATGCTAGCTAAAAGAATTAAATCAGAGAATTATATCAGATTAGCTTTAGTCTGTCTGTCTGTCTGTCTGTCTGTCTCTCTCTCTCTCTCTCTCTCTCTCTCTCTCTCTCACACACACACACACACACACACACACACGCACATACACTGAGAGATAGGTAGGGGGTGTCTGCCATTGACAGTATTGGTATCAAAGTCACAATGCATGCACACACATACACACACAGTCTGCCATTGATAATATTGGTGTAAAAACAACTTTCACTGAATATTTATTCTATGTAGTTCAACATTTCTTGTATTTCAATGAAGCACTATTTATTTATATCATGTCTTTATTATTTTTACAAAGATAAAAAATAAAGATATATTTGTTGGTCTGAGTTACAAATAACTCAGACCAGCAAATATATCCAACACTCCTTTCCTTTTCTTACTTTCCCCACAACAACAACCTTGGTTGGGTTGAGATAACATGACTGGCCCAAAGTTACCTAGATAGCTTTAATGGCTAAAATGGGAGGGTATCCCACTTTCTAGTCTGGGGTTTTAAACACTAGGCCAAATTGACCTAGTGATGTCATACATTATCCTAGAACTCACTACTTGAAAGTAATGTGCTACAACTTTATACAGGTAGTCCTAAAGTTACGAATGTAATGGAGCCTGCCCATTCAATTCATAACCCAAGGATATGTGAGAAACTTGTAGCTTGAACGAGATCACTCCCTCCTTTCGCCCACGCATTTGCTAATTGAACGTGAGGCTCGTTACGTGCACATGAGGTATTTCAGGGTAGGGAAGACCATGGGGGGGGGCCTTCTGATGGAACAGGCCACCTGCCTAACACCACCCAACACCTCCCCAACCCACTTAAATACCTCATGCTCCCAAAATTGCTTCCCCCCCCCAACCTGCCTTGCCGGGTCAGTTACCTTGTGCAGATCTACCAAGCAGTCTTCCTTGCAGCCTCGTGTGCCCCTCTGCAGTTCCATTCGGGTCTCCACAGGCCTTCTCTGGCCCATTGCAGGCTGCAATGGAGCTTCCAGGGGCCAGCAATGGGCTGGGAAGGCCTGAAGAGGGCCGAATGGAGCCTTGGAGGGCCGAACGGGGCTTCGAGGGGTGGACCTGCCACTCAGGAGCTCCATTTAGTCAGGCAAGGTGCTGAGCCCTCTGGCCAGCCAGCAATGTGCAGGATGAATATTGCAGAGCCTCTGCCGTTGTTCATAAGGGCGAACAACTGCCGTGGTGCTGCAAGATTAATAGTTTCTGGCCTTGTTCAGAAATGCTAGGGGCAATGGTGGGTTGCTACTGGTTCGCCCTGGATTGGGCAAACTGGTAGCGGTGGCAGGAGGCTCCACCCACCTGCCCAGATGCTTCGGCGCATGCATTGTGCGTGCACACAACCGTACACACACGCACAAGTGAACCGGTAGCAAACTAAATTGAAACCCACTACTGGCTAGGGGGCGCTGATCATGTAACTTTGAACTTTGCTAAGGGAACGCTCGTAACCTGGGATTATCTGTATATTTCTACACATTGCTAAGCATTCTCTAACATGTTCTTCACTCCCATAAGTGTTATTTATAGTTCCGGGCTGAATTGTTAGTTTCTTGTTGTTCTCTAAGCTTGATTGTTTTCTTGAAGATTACCAGACCAAGTACATGATCAATTTTCTTTATAATATATATAATATACTATTGTGTTAAATAACCCTACATACACAGGAAAGTGTTAATTGTAGCAGTTAGTACAGATAGTTCTTTACATATGACCACAATTGAGCCTAAAAATTGAGCAAATATTTGAAATATTTTAACATTAAGTGAAATTTTGCCCCACTTTATGACTTTTCTTGCCACGGTTGTTAAGTGAATCATTGCATTTGTTAAATTAGTAACATGGTTGAATCTGGGTTCCTCATTGGCTTTGCTTGTGAGAAGGTTGCAAAAGCTGATCAGATGACTCTGGGACACTGCAGCCATCATAAATATGAATATGAATCAGTTGCCAAGCATCTAAATTTTGATCATATGACCATGGAGATGCTGCAACATTTGTAAGTATGAAAAATGGTCATATATCACTTTTTTCAATGCTGGTGTAATTTTGAACAGTCACTAAATGAACTGTTATAAGTGAAGGACTACCTGTATCTTGTTAAAATGGAAACTTTAGAAGTGCTATGGTGGTTTTGGAAGATTCCCTTAAACTTATCTGTGAACTGTTGCTAATACTTTTCTGATCTTTCCTTCATTTTATAGTCACCTAGAATAATAAATGTCTCCTACTTCCTTTTGGACATTGCACATAAATAAAGTATATATTTGTCTAAATAAAAATAGTGTAATTCTTTAAGAAGATCAATTGGTTCAGAAGGGAAGAAGAAAAAGACAGGGAGAGAAATAAAGATTAAAAACAGAACCGAAACCAATTAAAAGATTATTTAATAATTGTATAAATTATTAATTTTATAAATTTAATAATTTATATTACTTACTGTGCCATTTGCTGCACAGAGAAACTCATATAATGGAATATATCCTACATCTTTTCCTTCCATTCAATTAAGTGAAAGTTTTTTTAGCCCAAGAATAATGAAACTAGCTTTAAAATTATTATTAATTGATTGATTATACGCTAACAGATCAATTCTGTTCAATTCAAACATAAAAATGTTAAGAAATATATATGTTAATCACATATTATTTTATATAAAAGAACTACTTTTTGTGTAGAAAAATAATATATTTAAAGGTTTTAATAAGACGTAAAACCAAACAGAAAAAGTGAATAATTTTACTGTTCATGTCTCTGTTATTAAGTTTTGTTTTTCAGAACATGTTTGTTGTTTTCAGTGAAGGTAAACAATCATCCTGGTTTCTATAGCTACAATTTGTGGTGATTTTTGAGTGTGACATAACTGTGGGTTACCAATTATACTGAAGTACAGAGGAAATTTGTGCTTATTGTTAAGTAACATTCATTTTACTTCTGTAAGCTTTCTCATAAGCATTTACAACCTTATCTATGAACAAGCTCTCACAGACTATTATTCTGCACGCAAAAAAAGGCTCTGAATCAATTTTTATGTTAATTTGTTTGCCCTTAGAAAAGCAAAAAGGTTATGGGGGGAAAATGACAGAAAATATTTATATGCAGAATAGCTCAAACTCTGCCACCTTCAGGTAAGCCTGGAAAAAATCTTAAACTCCAAGGTGCAATGAGATAACACATAATTCATTTACTCAAAAGTAGCATAATTTTTCTAAATGAAATTTGGATATAAGCAAACATAGTTCAGAATCTTACAACTACAATCACAAAATCCTATACATCAATTCTTATACTGATAGTATGTACCCTCTTACCAGTTTTTTCTCCTGGCCATGTAATATCTTAGAAATGTTATGAGGGAAGGCCATTTACTCAAAGAACCAAGTGGTAATAAAGAATTAAAAGATTAAAATAAAACATCCTACAGAAACTGAATTTTATCTTTTGAATAATTATAATTTTTATAGAGAATAAGGATTTAATGAATGACAGGTACAGGTAATGAATTATTTATGATCCATTACATGACAAAGGCTCAAATACAAAAATTTGCAAGATTCAAAAAAATAAAAACAAAAAATCCAAAATGGATAGCAATTCCAAATTTCTGTTATCATGCTAGTAAGCAACATGGATTTCATTTTTTTTATGGTTCTTTTTTTTACAGGGAAAGGAGGTCTATCAGAGAATTTGCATAGATATATCTTGGCCTATATTTATACACATAAACAATTTGTAAGGGGCTATGCAATATAAGCATCTTATTAAATATTTGGGACATATATAATAAAAAGCTACATCCATATTTCTTTCCTCTTGCTCATTTTTAATGCAAATTTATAATGACAAAGATGCTAAAAATGTCAAGATAGACATCAACCTACTTAGATTACAAGCTGTTGTCAACAGAAGATGAGATACTTTGCATCTCTTACTACGTACTTCTTTTTTTACATTCACTTGATTCCAGTATGTTTCACTAAGTAGCACAACAACAAAAGAATCATATCCAGGCCGTGCGGATCTGGATGGGGAGAAACAAGCTCAGACTCAACCCCTCCAAGACCGAGTGGCTGTGGCTTCCAGCGTCCCGGTATAGTCAGCTAGTACCATCACTGACAATAGGGGATGAGATCTTGCTCCCACAGAGAGGGCCCGCAACTTGGGTGTCCTCCTGGATTCACGGTTATCTTTAGAAGATCATTTGACGGCCGTGGCCAGGGGTGCCTTTTATCAGGTTCGCCTGATCCGCCAGTTGCGTCCCTTTCTGGATTGGGATGCCTTGCGCACGGTCACTCATGCCCTAGTTACCTCCCGTATGGACTACTGTAATGCTCTCTACATGGGGCTCCCCTTGAAAAGCACTCAGAGGCTCCAACTGGTCCAGAATGTAGCCGTGCGGGTGATTATGGGCGCAGCTCGTTACGCCCATGTAACACCTCTCCTACGCGAGCTGCACTGGCTCCCGGTGGTCTTCCGGGTGTGATTCAAGGTGTTAGTTATCACCTTTAAAGTGCTCCATGGCTTAGGACCTGGGTACCTACGAGACCGTCTTTTGCCACCAATAGCCTCCCACCGACCAGTTCGTTCTCACAGGGAGGGACTACTCAGGGTACCGTCAGTCAAATTATGTCGACTGGCGACTCCCAGGGGGAGGGCCTTCTCTGTGGGGGCTCCAATCCTTTGGAATGAACTGCCCCCAGAGATACGGAATATCCCTGATCTCCGTGCTTTCCGCCGTGCCCTCAAGACCCTGATGTTCCAACAGGCGGGGCTAAACATACGAACATGTGAATGATTTTTAAAATGTTATCTAATTCTGGGTTTTATTTAATTGACCAAACTAAGTAATAATTTTAATTAGCAATTTTATGATGTTTGTGTGTCTATATGTTTCTTGACTGTACACCACCTTGAGTCCTACGGGAGAAAGGCGGTATAGAAATATAAATAAATAAATAAATATGCACAATGGAAATATTATTTGTTTTTTAAATTTTATATATCATGCATCTCAGTATTACAGCAAATACTGAAAGGTTTCACTGAATTTGAAACTTGTACAATACATAATACTGAACAATTAGGCACAATCTATAGTTTACTGGTGAAATATAATTAATAAGCCAATGAAATGCATTATTGTATAATTAAATGGAAAATCTGAGTGTAGTTATGGAGAAGTGGGGATTTCAATGGAAAAATATTTTTTTCAAATATTATACTCAGAGAAAACAGATGTAAGATATTTTACCACCATACATCATTCTGTTTTGACTCCTAAAATAAGTGATTCATTTTCTGAAAAATTCTGGAAATATGTGTATGATGTGAAGTCTCATGCATATCCCAAAGGAGTAGTACTTCAGATGAAATCACATTTGATCAAATTAGCAAGATCTTGTGGTTACAACTTGTTAGAGGTAAAAAAGCAATTGTCACAAGATCTATCATTGTTTCTCTTTCCTTTTTTTTTACATATAGGGTCACTCCCTCCCCTTTCTCCAACACTCAGTTCTTTTATTTTTCTTAAATTCCATTCTCCATTCCTATCTGCCACCTTTTGTATAGAAAATGACACATTTACTATTTATTTGCATAGTACCCAAGCAACAAAAGACTACCTTATCACATACCTTTGTTCACAGAAAACATAAGATAATTCTGACTTCCGGTTTGCTGTTTGTCCCCGCTGGACGCTCCTTTGGGATCGTCGCACCCACTGCCTGTAAAGAGCCGCCTTTATAGCGGAATGGCGGCTCGAAAAAACTCCGTTTCCATGAGGAAACGGAGATAGAGCAGGCTGGGGTGGGTTGAGTCCTCTGCCTAATCCCAAAAGTTTTTTTTTTTTACTTTTGGGACGGAGCGGAAGAGACTCCCCGTATCCCCAGCCGATGCTCCGGGCTCTGGGAGATCTCTGCTACACGCAGAGCTAGGGGGCAAAAGCAAGTCTGTAAATTTGTTAAATTAATTAAAGAAGACGTGAGCTGGACCTCTGATCCTGAAGCGCAAGTATTCTTCTTATTTTAGAAAAGTTATTGAAGTTGTTTAAGAAGTGAAAGGAAAAAAGATTTTTAAAATGGCGATTGCTGCTGCGACTGCTGCGGCTTGAAGAGAGGCTGAAAGGGAAAGTCCTTCCGTTTTCTATTACAAAGTAGCGGAATGAATACTTCTGGCCGTAATTGAGGCAAAACCTCACTCTCACTCTTGCTTTTTTTTTCTTTTTTTTTCCTGGGGATCTGATATTGATCTTGGTTGGAAACAAGCCTTTTTTTTCTCTCTCTCTTTTCCACTAAATCTTGTCTGTGTGGGAAATGGCATCGGGACTCACACAGCTAGACAAATGGGGGGGGGAATTTCCCCCATTAATAAATTACACCAACAAGTTGTAACTCTCCAGTGTCAGAAACCTGATTTTAATATAATAGAATTTCTTCTTGAAGAGATTGTAAGAAGGGATGAGATTGTGAACCAGCAACTCGAAAAATTTAAGCAGGAAATTAAAGAAATTGGTGAATTGGTGAAATCAAAGTTTGACTTTTTGAATTGAAAGATTTTAAATACAGCTAATGGTTTATCAGACTTTCTGATTCGGGTGGATGCAAAGACTAAATTATTAGAGTCTAAAACGAAGGAAACTGAGGAGAATTTGGATGACAAGATTCAAAAAATTAAAAAGGATTTGATAAACATTCAGGATAATAGCTCAGAAGACAAACCTAAAATGGAGGTTGACCAAAAGACTGGTAATGAAGAAAATGTGCAACAGAGGATTGAAAGAGAAGTTTTAATGATTCAATATAATTTTACAGAATATGCAATTAGACTGAGAGGTCTGCAGGAAAATAATAGAGATGACTTAAGGAAAATATCTTCTGAAATTCTGGCTGGGATTTTAAAGGTTCAACCTGATGAAGTGTATTGCAGGATTGATAGAATTCATAGAATAAACTCCTGGTTGGCAAAGCAAAGGCAATTGCCTAGAGATGTGGTGATCTATTTTACAGATAAAGAAATTAGGAATAATATTGTGCAGAACTCTTTTAATTCTACTTTGCAATTTCATGGAAGAAAGATTTGGATTTTTAAGGAGCTTCCGACTAAGATGCTAATGGAGAGGAAGAAATTTGGCTTTCTAGTGACTGAGTTAAAAAAAAGAAATATCCTATTTAGGTGGGATGCCCCAGTTGGATTAATATTGAGACACCAAAGAGTAAGATATCAACTGAACACTGTTGAAAAAGCGGAAGAATTTTATCAAAAATTTTTAAAAATGAACTTAACATCTTTAGGCACAATACAGGATAAGCAAAAGGAGTTGGAAACAAAAGGAAAATATCAAATTACAGAGGCTGTGGTGGATAAATTGTCTTTGGACTCCTTGGATACCCCAGCTGGACTGTCTATAAATAAGAGAGCAGTGTCATCCGACTCCAATGTGATGAACCATCAAGTCACAGACAAGTGCGCAAATCAACCAGTTGATATACAAGTGATGGAGAAGAAAGATGAGATGATAAAACTAACCCAACAGGATCAACTCATAAAGCAGAATGAAAATCGATCAGCCGATACACAATTGGTAGGCACGAAACGAGGATGGAAATTCAACCCGCAAAAGAAAAAGAAAAGAAATAGATCTCATAGAAACAGCAGTTTCTAAACCAAGCAATAGTGAAGCCAGGGACTTTAAAAAATGAATGAATATCTGAAAAGATATTGGAGGCGAACAATTGTTTAATACTATCCTGAGGACTGTGGCAGATCTCTGTAATGCCGTGATTTTGGGATGTGAAAAGAGCCTTACTTTGTTGGATTTGAATTATCTACTCTGGATTTCTTTTACTGGTAAATATATTATAATTATTTTGAGTTACAAGGCAAGAGAGTCACGCTGGAGCATGCAGAAGATCTGGTTGTTACCCATTAGGATGATGGGAATCAACAATCCTGATGAATACCACAACTATAACTATATGGATATAATTATAATGTCACTCGGGTGGTTGTTTTTACTTTTAAATATATACGAGGATATCTACTACTGATGGGGGCAGAAGATGATTGAAGATTTTGAACAAACTGTTGCACCAGCATGTTATTTTACCCTATTATGGGTGATGGATTTAACAATCCAGTGGAAAGACACCAAAGAAGATATTATATGGATTATAAATTTAAAGTTATTGTCTTTTTTCTTTTTACAAAATGGAATGCATATATAGATATGTGTATATCTTAGTAAAGTGGGCAGTGGGTTATATTTAGAATTGTATTGCATGATTTTGTAGGAATTGAAGGGTTGAAATAGGTTAGTTTACTGATGGATTAGTCTAAGAAAAAGGATCCTTAAGTCATATATTTAGGGGAGTGGAGGAATTGGATAGAACTGAATAAATGTTAAATGTTATATTAATATATATAAAAGATTAAATGTTAAATTGTAATAATACACTATAAGTTTAGGGGAGGAGAAAAAGGGCAGATTATCGTAAAAATGGGAGTTATAAGAATAATATG
This sequence comes from Arizona elegans, assembly GCA_022577455.1. Lineage (NCBI taxonomy): Eukaryota > Metazoa > Chordata > Lepidosauria > Squamata > Colubridae > Arizona > Arizona elegans. Next base: position 33,553,560 of record JAKOOJ010000004.1, read on the forward strand.
CTAAGGGTCAGTATTCTGAGGAGGGAGTAAGGGAAAGGAAAGATATTATGTATGTAATTAGTTATGAAATAGCCTATTGTTGTGAAGAAGTCACAGGGGGGGATGGTGGTGAGGGGGGGTTAGGGAAGAGGGGGGGGAAAGGGGGAAAAACTTGTATTTGAAAACTTTTTCAATGAAAAAAAAAGAAAAAAAAGAAAACATAAGATAATTCAAAGTTGAATGGTGCCATGAACTGATTGGAATTATGTTGCTCACTGTTCTTTTGGCTCAATTTTAACCATATTTTAAGTTTCCTATATTTAAAACTGAAACAATGATAAAGACTGGTTGAATATTTTCAGAATTTTTTTATTGCTTTGCTGCAAAAAAAACACTCATGGGTTTTTTGGAAAGTCAACTATACAGGCAGCTTGCACAAAGGACAATGGCAGTTTGTATTAGCAATTCACCAGTACTTAACATCAGCTTATGTGGCAACAAGGATAGGATTAAGCGTGATATGGCCTAATTCTCAGAATTATGAAACATTCAACAAGGGAGCCATTAACATGTACATTGTTGTATCATTTTTCCTTGTTGAACAAAAGACACTTGAGTTAACAGTAGGGTTTCCTGATGCTGTTTGCTTTGCAAATTCCATTGAGTCTGCAAAAATGATAACATACACAGGTAGCTCAAGCAAATCATATAGCAATACTAACTTACAGACATGCTTAATCAATAATACCTGTAATATAAGACATTACATACATTGAGGGTTCAGAAAGAATTTAAGGTTCCCCATCATTGGAAGCATCAGAAATGAATATTCCCCAACTTGTCTGCTTTCTTTTCAATAATAATACTGCATTTTTATATTTTATATTTTTAATTGAAAAAAATAATAAAAAAGACATAATTTAATTTCATGCATTCTAACTTTAAAAAAAATTAAATATCCTTGACGAAAATGGTGACCATTCCCGATACCCATCAATATTAAATGTGCATATGTGGACAAAGAAATCATATTTAAATGATATATTGTTGGTATTTTTCACAAGAGAAATTGTCTAGAATGTATAAAAACACTTTGAATTTTTGCTGGAAATGTAAAATACATGAAGGGACACTTTATCATGCTTGGTGGACATAAAGATTTTAAAAAATGGATACAAATACATACATTAATTCATAAGATTTTAAAGGCTAATGTACAATTGAAACCAGAGACTTTACTTTTGGGACTAGTGGAAATGTAACTATAAAAATGTCAAGAAACTTTGCTTTTATGAATGACAACTGCAGAGAGATTATTATACTCAAAAGTGGAAAGGTTCAACAATACCCACAACGGATATATAGTTGGCAAATTCACTTCTGATTAGAGAAATAACAGTATATTTATGGCTGACTAAAAACCCCTTATAGACTTTTTGTATAAAATGGTAAAAAATGCATTTATGATCTGTGGTTTTGCTGACTAGAAAAAAAGCGGGATAATAGAAAAGAGTGATTTTGTAATGCCAATAGATAACTTTACTCACTGGCTTCATGTAGATGTTAAAAAAACCAGTAGAATTTACCAGCAGATAAATTTAGCATTCTGTTTTTAGGTTAACACAAATATCTCATTTTAATTAAGCATTGTCTGGGATAGCTAATCCACACTATTTTATTTTTTTAAGTTTATTTTTATTTGTCAAACATGTACAACATAACAACATAACAGGTGTAGGCAATATATTATTATTATTATTATTATTATTATTATTATTATTATTATTATTATTATTATTTATTATTATTATTATTATTATTATTTTGAATTTGTATATCGCCCTTCTCCCTGAGGACTCAGAGCGGTGAACAGCCAAGTAAAAACATCAAGTACAAATATTAAAATACAATTAAAAGATATATATAAATTTGGCCCCATTAATTAAAAATGATAAACAAAACAATTAAAAACACTTAAAAAATGAGGCCAGCCCGGCTTGCTGGAAAAAAAAGGTTTTAAGGGCACAGCGGAAGGCACTGAGGTCTTGGATTCTCCTTATCTCTGGGGGCAACTGATTCCAGAGGGTAGGTGCCCCCACAGAGAAGGCCCTCCCCCTGGGGGTCACCAGCCTGCACTGTTTGGCTGATGGCACCCTGAGGAGGCCCTCTCTGTGGGAGCGCACGGGTCGATGGGAGGTCGTCGGTGGCAGCAGGCAGTCTCGAAGATAGCTAGGCCCTATGCCATAGAGCGCTTTAAAGGTGATAACCAACACCTTGAAGCGCACCCGGAAGACCACCGGGAGCCAGTGCAGCTCACGCAGGAGTGGTGTTACATGGGAGCACCATGCTGCTTCCATCACTACCCGTGCTGCTGCATTCTGGACCAGTTGGAGCCTCCGGGTGCTCTTCAAGGGGAGCCCCATGTAGAGAGCGTTGCAGTAGTCCAGGCGAGAGTGACGAGGGCATGAGTGACTGTGCACAGGGAATCCCGATCAAGAAAGGGCCGCAACTGGCGAATCAGGCGAACCTGACAAAAGGTCCCCCTGGTTACAGCTGTCAGATGTTCCTCCAAGGACAGCTGCGTATCCAGGAGGACTCCCAGATTGTGAGCCCTCTCTGTGGGGGCCAATGACTCGCCCCCTATAGTCAGTGATGGAGTCAACTGACTATATCGGGATGCTGGGAGCCACAGCCACTCAGTCTTGGAAGCATTGAGCTTGAGCCTGTTCCTCCCCATCCAGATCCGCACAGCCTCTAGGCACTGGGACATCACTTCAAGGGCATCGTTGGGGTGGCCTGGGGTGGAGATGTACAGCTGGGTGTCATCAGCGTACTGGTGGTATCTCACCCCGAAGCCACGGATGATCTCGCCCAGCGGCTTTACATAAATGTTGAACAGGAGGGGCGAGAGGACTGACCCCTGAGGCACTCCACATATAAGAGGCCTCGAGGTCGACCTCTGCCCCCCTGCCAACACGAACTGCAACCAGTCAGAGAGAAAGGAGGAGTACCACCGTAACACGGTGCCCCCCATCCCCAACTCTTCCAACCGGTGCAGCATGATACCATGGTTGATGGTATCAAAAGCCGCTGAGAGGTCTAACAGGACCAGAACAGAGGAGCAACCCCTATCCCAAGCCCTCCAGAGATCATCAACCAACGCGACCAATGCCGTTTCGTGCTGTGCCCGGGCCGAAACCCGACTGGAATGGATCTAGATAGGATGTTTCCTCCAGGAATTGCGGAAACTGTCGCGCGACCACACTCTCAACAACCTTCGCCATAAAGCGAAGGTTGGAGACAGGATGATAGTTGGCCAATATTGCTGGATCCAGGGACGGCTTCTTGAGGAGAGGCCTCACCACCACCTCTTTCAAGGCGGCAGGGAAGTCACCCTCACTCAATGAAGCGTTGATAACACCCTGGAGCCAGCCTCGTGTAACCTCCCGGGAGGCCTGTACCAACCAGGAGGGACACGGGTCCAGTAAACATGTGGCCGCACTAAGTCTCCCCAAAATCCTGTCCACATCATCGGGAGTCACAGCATCAAACTCCTCCCAGGTAACATTCTCAAGACTATTCCTCGTCACCCTGCCCTGATCTACCCAGTCAGAGTCCAAATCCCCCCGGATCTGAGCGATTTTGTCATACAGGTATTGTCCAAAATCCTCCACCCTGCCTTCCAAGGGATCCTCCTGCGGATGGAGCAGGGAGCGGGTTACCCTGAACAGGGCGGCCGGATGATTCCCTGATGACGCAATAGAGGCGGAAAAGTAATTAAACTTTGCCATCTTTATCGCCACTAGGTAGGTCTTAATATGCGACCTTACCAGTGTTTGGTCAGATTCAGCGAGACTGGCCCTCCAACCGCTCTCTAGGCGTCTTTTCCGGCGTTTCATCTCCCTCAGCTCCTCGGTGAGGGAGATGAAATGCCGCGAGGGATCTACACCGGGTCAGAGGCCGCAAAGGCACGACTCGATCCAAGGCCCCATCAGCCGCCCGATCCCAGGCAGCTACCAGGTCCTCGGCTGAGTCGTGTGCCAGATCTTCAGGAATTGGCCCAAGCTCCGTCTGGAACCTATCAGGATCCATCAGGCACCTGGGGCGGATCCATCTGATTGGGTCCGCCTCCCTGTGGCGGGGTGTAGTGGTTAGAAGGTCCAGACGAAGGAGTGAGTGATCTGAACATGACAAGGGTTTCATGTCTATATCCCCTATAATAAGACCACTCAACCACTGGTCAGAGACAAAAATCAGGTCCAGTGTGTGTCCCCCCCTGTGAGTGGGGCCATGAACTAACTGGGTCAGGTTCATGGCCGTCATGGAAGCCATGAACTCTCGAACCATCTCCGACATTTCACCAATGGACGGTAGGTTGAAATCACCCATGACCATAAGACTGGGTGTATCAACTGCCATCGTGGCTATCACGTCGAGTAGCTCGGGCAGGGCCGTTGCCATGCGGCAGGGAGCCAGGTACATAAGCAGCAAGCCCATCTGAACCCCATGACCCCATCTCACAAAGAGGGACTCACATCCGGCAATCTGTGGCACAGTGGTCTCCCTCAGACCAAGACCTTCTTTAATAATAACCGCCATCCCCCGCCCCTCCCTTCGGCTTATGGAATGCTCTGAAGCCTGGTGGGCACATCTCAACCAGAGGGACCCCTCCCTCCGGGCCCAACCAGGTCTCCGTAATACCCGCCAGGTCCGCTCCCCCCTCTTGAATAAGATCATAAATGAGGGGGGCCTTATTTACCATGGACTTGGCGTTGCACAGCATCAGCTGGAGGCCCAGGTCCTGAATAACTGTGCCACCTAGTATCCGAGAGGAGCCTTGAGGACCGGGGCGCGCGATCGCTCTCAAGTAGCGAGTGCGCACCCCCGGCACAAGATAAGGTCCTCTGCCCCGCCATATCTGCCCCTCCCATCCACTGTACATGGCATAATTTGTTATTAATATAAACATAAACATGTAAATACAAGTAAATGGGGACAGAGATGGTAGGTATGGTGGTGCGCTTATGCACGCCCCCTTTACAGACCTCTTAAGAAGGGAGTGAGGTCCAGTTTGAAGTTGAAACTGTGAGGGTTTGACGCTGTAACAAAGGAATCGGGTAGAGTATTCCAGGCATTGACCACTCTGTTGCTGAAATCGTATTTCCTGCAATCGAGTTTGAAGCAATTTACCTTGAGTTTGTATCAATTGTTTGCCTGTGTACTATTGTGGTTGAAACTGAGGAAGTCATTGACAGGCAATTTTGTGTACTATGTTGAAATCAGACTGCAGGCAGCGCAATTCCAGATTGTCCAAGCCCAAAATTTTAATCCTGGTGGCATAGGGAATTCTATTGTGAGTAGAGGAGTGGAGTACTCTTTTCCTGAAATACCTCTGAATCCACTCAATCATTTCCAAGATACAGTGTGGATTCCAGGCAGACAACCAATTCCAGGTATTCAAGAATTGGTCTGGCAAAGGTTTTGTATGCCTTTCAAAAGGCATACAATAGCAATACAATATTACTTCACACAATTACGTTAACAACTCTTAGTACCTTTTTGGCAATACTGTTACAATGAGCTCTGGGGCTTAAATCATTTGAGATGAGTCAAATGATCTAAATCCTTGACAGAGTGAGGGTCGTCTATGAGATTGCTTCCGCCCAATTTGTATTTGGTGTTCTGATTTTTATTGCCAATGTGTAGGACAGAGCATTTATTAGTTGAAATTAGGAGTTGCCAATTACACGACCATTCTGACCATTACCTTCTGACACATAGTCAAGGTCCCTTTGTAGGGCAGCACATTGTCAGTGGTATTAAATAATTTTATATCATCGGTGAAAAGGACACAGCTGCTTATAATATGATCACATAGGTCATTAATGTAAAGCAGAAGGAGTGTGGGCCCTAAAACATTGCCTTAGGGGACTCCGCTGTTAACTGGTACGGGATTTGATAGGGCCCTCGCTATTTTGACTATTTGTTGCTTGTTTGACAGGAACTCAGCTATCCACTTGTGCAGGGATCTGGAGATGCCGAAAAAACTTAATTTTAACAGTAGTTTGTTGTGCACCACTGAATCAAAGGCTTTACAAAAAATTATGTAAATTGCATCAATTGCTTTACCATGGTCAAGATGTGTGGTCCAAATGTTTCTGCAGTATAGAAGTTGCAGAGTGCAGGGAAAATTTTTCCTGAAACCAAACTGCTTGTTGGAAAGCAGGTTGTTTATTTCTAAGTGGAGGGTAATGGATTGATTTATAATTGATTCCATGACTTTACAGGTGGTGCAACACAGTGTGATCAGTCTACTAGACTAGGCTCTCCCTTTTTAAAAATAGGTATGAACGTGGCTAATGACCATAAATCAGACAAGGAGCTGGTTCTGAAAGATACCCTCCAGATTACACTTAGAATTGCACATATTTGCACTTAAAAGTTAAAATCTTGTACTAGAAGCCCTGCAATACTAGATAAAATACAGAAGTAGCTGACATCAGCGCAGGGTGCAGTATCATCAGTATATTCCCTACATACTGATGCAATGCATTGCATTGTTTCCAGTGGATAGACAATGTGAAGTTCTAGACGGAGAAGAGGCTTCAGCTCAACCCAAATGAGACTGGGTGCTTGTAGGTTTTAAGATCCTCTCAGCTACAGGATTTTCCATCTTCAACTCTGAGAGTGCACTTTTCCAGTCAGACTTGGTGTCCAGTTAAAAAGTGCTCCTGCTTTCTTGGTTCCTGCTTTAAGAAGAGGTGCCAAGGGGCCACATCTGCCACATTTTGCATAGTAATTACACATATTTTTAGATAATTTATTGATGGTGACTTAAATATCTGAAAAAGCCATAATTTTCAAAGAAATGTATACATTTATTTATTTATTTATTTATTTTATTAAATTTCTATACCGCCCTTCTCCCGAAGGACTCAGGGCGGTGAACAGCCAAAAAATAAAACACAGAAATACAAAATTTAAAATAGATTAAAACAAATTGGCTAAATTTTAAAATATCCCATGATTAAACAAATTAAAATTAGTATTTAAAATTTAAATTTAAAAATTTTAAAAGGGAGAAGATTTAAACTTATCCAATTATATTACAAGCTTTTTTTCTGGTTGTCCAAACAAAAGTGTGTAGTGTGGATGACAATCCCTAAAGAAGTGTTCTTTTTAGTCCTTTAAATCAGACATGAAGATAAATGCAGACCATTATTTCAGGAAAAAGTAAACTGCTATGCATATATTTCACTTTGAAAATTTATTACTTTTAAATTAAATTCACTGAATGTATGTATATACTAGTTGATCCTATGGAGATTCTTTTTCCTTTTCTCTTTTTTGTCTGTCCTACTATCATTTAATTCTAAAGTTTGTTTACAGTTGTGCTTGGATTTTTAATATTACATCTATGAAACTGGGTTTTGCCAGCTGATATTAGTGGTTTGTTTTCCACTATTAGAAAGTTTTGCATAAGATTTAGAGCACTCAAGACTAATATATAGCAACCTTTTCTGCAGAAGTAAACATCGCTATCCAGTTAATCATGTCTCTATCATTTACGAACAAATATTAAAGCAAACCAAAACTTTAGTGTTCCACTTTTTAAAACGACATTACATTGCCCAGTTCCCCACATATCTGATAAAAATAACTATTAATCTACTCAAAATTGCAGGGGAAAAAACCTTCAAAAATTAAAAGGAAAGAAACAAGTTGAAAGAAAAAAGAAACTACCATGTTGTGTCTGAAATTTTACAAGCTAGCAAAAAAAATCCCATTTCTAATCAGCAGTTAAACTCCACAATAGTGTACATGCTGGATAAAATATGTGTATGATTCCTCTAACAATAAATCAACTGTCAGCTTGGATAACCACATTCTCAGAAGCTGTTTTAAAAAATGATTCAGCACTCCAACATTATTGGAAAGTCTGTTACTTCCCAAAAAAGAGTAAAATTAGGAAGTATAATTTGAAGAATCATAGTTTAATAAAAGTTTTGGGATTAGAAAGAAAATCTACTAGTAGGCAAATAGACTCAAACTGAAAACCCTGGCAGACAGTATTGCAGATTAAACAATATTGTAAGAATTCACCTCAACACGAAATACTGCTTCATCTAATAAACTGGGATAAAAAAAATGATGAAGAAAAAGAAGAAATATGATCAAGAACATTGAGCTAATTGTTTCCTCAAAGTTAATTTAAGACCTTACTCTACATAAAATTATCACAGACCCAACCTGAAAATTTGTGCAATATGTTTATTTTATTTATTTACTTATCAGATTGATAAAGCCATCCAGCTCACGAAAGGTGATTCAGAATGACACATAAATAGATAACCCCAAAACTATTAAAAAAGCGAGTATGTGTAAAAAAGCACAATAATAAATATCCTAAAAATCAAAACACATCAATAAATGCAACCATAAATGGAGCATCAATAAGTGAAAGAAGAATCAAAATGTCTCCTTCAACAATATAGCTCTTGAGACAAGTTGATGGGAACCCAGGCCTTGTAACATATATTATACAAAAGACTGCACAAGAACTATCTCTGATACAAATATGCTCTTAGATACTGCTGAAAAAATATAATTTAAGATCTACACATCAAGGGTCTTGACATTTCTCTTTGCGTTGAATGAAACAAATACGTTGAATGAAAAAAATATGTGCCCTGATATATATCTAGAATTTTTGTGCTCTGTTTCTGGCTGAAACACTGCTGGTGATACAATTGTGCATGTGGTGCTTTCAGAAGGTATACTTATAGCCTCTGTAATGGACAAGTCATTTTACATCCGAAGATCCTGACTACTGGTACAATAGCACTACTGTTCTAACTAAACCCTTCAACCAGCTTTTGCCCATATTTTCTCTAAAATTGTGGAGGGGTTATTTGCCTGAACCTAAGAGAAGTGTGTTTTCCTTGGCATAAATCTACTTACATCAATGAAACAATTTCCTTATGGAAGAAAATATTTTAACAAACTGAATCGAGGCTGTATTTTAGTACAAGACGTCAGAGTTGTATATGTATTTACTTTCAAAGTAATTTCAAAGTAATTAGCAAAATTTCAAAAAACAATACAACTCACTATAAACAAGTCTCCCATCCAATATTTTATATATATATATATATATATATATATATATATATATAGAGAGAGAGAGAGAGAGAGAGAGAGAGAGAGAGAGAGAGAGAGAGAGATAGATATAGATATAAAGCCAGCTAGATAGATAGATGATAGATAGATAGATAGATAGATAGATAGATAGATAGATAGATAGATGGATATAGATAGATAGATAACCAGACTAAATAAGGACAAAAGCATCAAGTAAATCATACTAAGACAGAAAGAATAATTATTTATGTTTTTCTACCACACAAATGGTAGAATTCTTAGTCTTAACTAAGATATGCATATAAACATTCATGCTTTTCATTTAACTAGCAACTGCCACTTTTAAAAAACAAACAAACAAGCCTAAAGCTGTATTAGGTGTGTAAAACAATCCAGAAATATTAAATTTACTTCAAAATATTTTTTTTTAAAGTCTAGAATATCAGTTCCAATCCAAGCATTAATTTCATTTACATTTGTTAGTACATAATCTAACATATTTTTCTGTGTTGCAAGATTATTATCATATGCTGGCTTAATTTAGAGTAATTCTTTTACAATAGCCATCAATCAATGTCTTTATAGAGAAATAAATTATACGAAAAAGAATAATATTTATTTTTTAATTTATTTTCAATCCAATTATGTTATGTCCAAGCAGTTAATGATTTCAATTGAATTGTGACTCAATTGAAATCCTTTAAGTGTTAAAAGCATAGTAATCACCAGTAATTGGTCACAGTTCCTATCTTCTAATTTTAAATGAAGAAATTCTTCAAAAATTGCTAAATCAGGAATTTATTAACAATTGAGAAAGGTAAATATATTTGAATAAACTTTGAATAGTTATTCTGTTATTATCTTTTTTTCAACCGCCATTTCTCAAAGTAAAGTACATGAAAAAAATTATATCTTGTGCAGCCTGATCTTTGTTAATCTAAAACTGCTTAGTACAGATGAAGCTTTGGAATCCTATCCCATAAATATATATACAGTGTATGACTTTGATGTGTATGTATGTTTATAAATTTCTGCCAAAAACTACATTCTCACAATAAAGCATGGTCAGAACAAACATAATTAACATAGGTTGAAGTTAATCTATATATTAAAATTAAATGCCTATAAATAGTCTCATTTATAAATAAATTAACCTCCATCTGAATATATCAAATGTTATATCTTGCTCACAGACAAACTGTTCTCACAGACGAACAGGATGGAGATGGGGGAAAAAGGAAGGGCAGGGATAAAAGTGCTTGGAGAAAGACAAAAGGCAGATCCTACTTCCCTCCCCTCAAGAAATGATGGTCCTTAGAAATACCTCTTTTTTTTTTAGCAGTGATATCTGCAGCCAGTTATACATCCTACCCATCAATATATTTTCAATGTTTGTTTCTTTTGAAGAGTTTTTGCTGTCAGAGAATGTACGATTACGTCTTCAAATTCACAGGGGGAGAGGACCTATTAGGTAGACTTTTTTAAAAATTACCTTACATATTTTAAAGGAAGAAGAAGAATTTAAATTCAGAGGCATTTTTTTTCTCCAAGGATTATCTGGTTAAAAATAATGATAATTAATAAAAGCTGCTTCAAGTCAGACAGAACCTCCTAAAGTCTATTCCGTTTTGTCTCTATTCAACCCAGCTCTAGGAATATTATTAAAAAACATCAGGAGTAAAGATCTTAATGGGCCATTTCTTTGTTTCTTTGATATTTTTTATTCCGCCTGTATTATTTTCATAAATAAGATGGCAAGCATTCTTAATATTCCTTTCTGCTCCTTTTTTGTCACAACAACAAACCTGTAAGGTGGGGGGTGGGCTGAAAGAGATGACGAGCCCAAAACCTGTCTTGAAACTGTAACAATGCATTCTTGAACATAAAGAGAACATTAATTAACAGTTGCTTTTTAAAAGAGCAAAATCTCTGGTTGGAAAAAAACTTGGAGAAGAAAGAAATTAATTCCAAACAAATTTAATGAAGTCTAACCAATTTGGTTAATTGCTTGCCCTGTTTTGGTATCTTAACTAGTTCCCATATTTTTGTCCAGTGTTGGGAAAGAATAGAGTTTTTGAATATATAGGTCCTGAACTATATTTTTGTATGCTTTCTACCATTAGCTGCAATCAGTTCAAGGGTTACATCATTCACAAAAAAAGATTTTTAAGGGCTGCATCCTGAAACAAAAAAAGAATTTTCAGACACAAACATGGATTCTGAGCCAACATTCATGGCACTGCAATGAAGGAAGTTTTCTTTCTTTTTCTATTAAAAATGGATCATAAGTCTTTCTTAGAAATGATAAAACATTTGCAACTCTAATGGGCTTCTTTGTAAGAAAGGCACAGTGAACTCATCATTCAGACAAGAAGAAACATTGGAAATGTTGTTAAGTCATTTTTCTCTAGTCTCAACAGGAAGTTCTAGCTAGTTGGATCAAAATTTGTCAGAATTATATGCATGCTGATGTGGTAGGGATGCTTTGGATCTTAGTTTTTATAAAGAATAAACAACTCTTCCTGATCTCCTATTTGTCAGCTGACAGACACTGGGAAGAAAAAGAATAAACAAAAGTAAGAATAGGAGAAAAGAATGGCCTCTTGATGTGAAGCTCCTGATGCAAAACACAACTCTTGAAATATTTAAAGTTCTATGGTAACTCTAGATTATTTGCCAGACATGGCATGAAAGATGTCTAATTTTTCTAAGTTACTGCATGCCATTCCTCTGGATATATGCCCAGGATCTGTAATTAAGATTTAGTATAGCTTGGCTTCATTTTTAAGCATACATCTGGAAATAAAGCCACAGATGCTGAAAAGGTTCCTGCTGATAAAAAGAACAACAGAGGTCTTCCTGGCAACACCACCATGTCTGAGGTCTGCTTGGAGTCTTTTTCCTAGTTTTTTATTTAGTTCATCTTTCAGTTTTTACATACACATAGTGCTGAAACTAAGCCAGAGCTTTACAACTTAACCTAGGATCATTTGAAGTTATTACACCAACAACAGCTTATTTCCAAAATTTATTGATTGCCCTATAATAAATTGCTTTTAAAGAGATACAAGATGATATATAGGAACATAGACACAACTCAGTCCAAGAAGAAATTGTGTTTCGGAGAGTTACTGGCAGACCTAGTACCTGTCAGTGCCTCCTTAAACAATCTGCATCATTTCTTAAATACACAGGATAACTGCATACTGCTGAAAAAATATATGTTCAACACTGGAGTTGCATTGTATTTCCACCTCCTTAGTACTTCCTTAAATCAAACACACATTTTCTTAGAACTTACACAACCATTATGACTACTTTTGAAAAATATTCAACCTATAGGAAACAATGTACTGCTTACCACCACCTTCCAATCAATATTTGCACTTCTTAAAATCTTCCCATCTATTTTACCATCTGTATTATAATTCAATAGTATTAAATTCATACACTCATCCTTTTGTTCTATTTTGATACAATAATGTATAACTGGTAATTAGTGACTTTTTTATCCTGTCAATCACAACTACACTAATCTTTAATGCATTAATTTTCAGATCCAGACTCTTATTGTATCACAGAATGTATCCATTGTTCACTTCAGAACAACCACTGTCAACCAACCACACTGAATTGCTGGTTGAAAAAAGCACACAAATCTTCTCATGTTTATTCAATTCACCTGTATCACTACATTAATTCCTTACACAGTTGTCCATATTTACACAGATTCTGTGGTGGTGCAGTATTGCAGGCTAGCTCTGAGACTGCCAGCAGTTTGATCCTGACTGGCTCAAGGTTGACTCAATCTTCCATCTTTCCGAGGTCGGTAAAATGAGAACCCAGATTGTTGGGAGCATTGTGCTGACTCTGTAAACTGCTTAAAAAGGGCTGTAAAACACTAAGAAGCAGTATATATGAAAGTGCTTTTGCTATATTAAATAATAATAATAATATATTAAATAATTAAGGAAAATGCACATCCTTGCTTTACTCGCTGCTTAATATCGCTTCAACAGTTCTGTAAAATTATCATCATCATTTGAATCATCATTATCATTCATATAAATCAAATTAAAGAAACTTCAAAAAATAATCCATTATAACAGGAAAATAATTAATACTAAAACCAAGCAAAGTAAAATTTAAAATTTTCACAAATAAGTTATTTAAATTTCAAACATTGAATATATTTGTTGTAGCTAAATGGAAATGAAATAAATGTGAACAAGTTAACTTTAAAACCAATTTTATGTATCTGGAATTACAGGTGAAATTGTCTTAAGAAATGTCCTCCAAGTGCTTGTTTCAAATATTTTTTTCAATATTTATATACGTGTTGTTCAAAAAAATATGATCCATAGATGATCTAATTATGATACAATTATTCTATGCACTCTCATTTTTCTCCACAGAGTAACTGGCATCTGAAGGAAACTGTTACAGTAGCCCAAAGGATAAAATGTGTAAAGGACACAGTTATATCAGCTACAATTAAAGAATCAATTCCCAAAGGTTTGAATGCATGTAATCAGCTGGAACTCTCTTTATGCAATGTTTATTATGCTTTTTAAAAATAACTTTGTGAGTAAAACAGATGATCCACTGAATTTAAAGTTACAATATGGCAAATCCAAAATACCCATAAAATGAAAGCAATATCCAATCCATATATTTAATGGATTACAATTGGCAGCAAAATTGATAAAAGTCAAATAAAGCAAATACATCTTAAACATCCATTTTAAAAAGAAAATGTAGATTGTCCCTCAAAATGAAGTTTGTTTGAATGCCAAATGCCCTGTCTTTTATTTAAAAAATAATATTCTAATGTTCTTAGCATTATTCTGATTACTACAGATAATTCAAGTTTAACATCTATAGAATTATTCCATTTCTACACCAAATAGCATAATTTCATTCTTAAATTATTAGTTTCGGAAATATAGTAGAAGAAGACTAAGGTATTAATTTTTCTAGGAATACATAACTACTTTCACTAGGATACTGGGTAAGAAAACAAAAACCGTTTGGTTAAGCAATTCAAGATTTTTTCACAATTGTCCAATCCAAAATTATAGAAGTGTTTGCTAAGAAACTGTAAACAGAAAATGAACACATTTGGGTTTATACAAAACTAAAATTGACTGTTCCGTTATTGTAGTTAAGTGGTCAATTCTCCTGCAGTCCATAAAGTAGAATGCTAAGTGTTTAAATAGGCTATAATTTTTTTTCTTCCTTCCTGCAAAAGGTGATTTAGTTGTTACATAAATAAATCTGCCAAGAACACACTTCAAAACTTCTAAAAGATCTTTTTTATACTTCCTGAGAGGTACACCTGTCCTTGTTTAGATTTCTTTGCTTCCGTTTCTACATTTATTTTCAAACCAGTTTAAAGAGGTATGAAAATATTAATCTAAATGATGATTCATATTTGCAAATGCCCATAGCATTTTAGCAATGCTTCACAGAAATAAAAATAAATGTAAAAGAACAAAGACACTTAAAATAGATACACTAACATCCTGAGCAAATGCCAAAGAAATGAAATCATATGCCTAAACCATTCAGCAATGTTATTCAGTAAGCATTTTCAAACTTCTCTACCTAATAACTTCAGCTGAAATATTATTTTAATTAAATGCTTTTTAATATCAAATGCATTAAATTGTGCTAAAGAAACACAAAAGCCTTTAATTATAGAAATATTTTAAATTGCATTCAGCAGAAAGATGCATCATTTAATTATATTCTTAAATATGAAATTCATATTAATTTATTTCCTACTAATAACTTCACTATGTGATATGTAATTAAAGAGAACCATGAGTCATGTTCAACAACTGAAATCTTTCTCTAACTGAATTTAAAAATAAACAAAAAATTATCTTCCTATCATTATAGCTGTTATGTATCTTCCTCAATCTCCATTCTTCTATCAGAGGCCAGGAAAAAATTTGACGGTTCGGTGCAATATCTTAACTGTTTCTAAATACATGTGTGTGTGTGCGTGTGTGTGTGTGTGCGTGTTCATATGTGTGCATATTAGTAAAAGAAATACTTTTTTGTTTTGTAACTGTTGTATTTGGTGTATAATTACTTTGTGTTCTACAAGTAGTCTTTGACTTAAAACAGTTCATTTAGTGACTGTTCAGAGTTTTAATGGCCCTGCAAAATAGTTTCTTACACTTATGACCGTTGCAGCATCCCTATGGTCACATGATCAGAATTAAGATGCTTGGCAACTGAGTCATATTTATGACAGTTGCAGTGTCCCAGGATCTTGTGACTAGCTTTTGATACCTCCTGACAAGCAAAGTCAGTTGGGAAGCCTGATTCACTTAACAACTGTGCTATTAACTTAACAACTGCAATGATTTATTTAACAGCTGTAGCAAGAAAAATCATAAAATGGGACAAAATTCACTTAATAAATGTCTCACTTAGCAACATAAATTTTGGGCTCAATACTGATCAAAGCTGAGGACTACCTGTACTTTGACACGTAGGAAATTGTGTCTCAGTTTGTCTAATTGTGGGAGACTAAAGGACCTATCATAACCCAAAGTTCTAAACATGAAAAATAAATAAAACGTTAGAAATCTTCATACCCTGTATTTAAGAAGTAATAGAAAAACAATTTTTTTTTAAATTTGATTTATATGCCACCCTTCTCTGGATACTCAGGGCAGCTTACAGTGTGTTAAGCAATAGCCTTCATACTTTTGTATATTTATACAAAATCAGCTTATTGCCCCCACAAACTGGCTCCTCAATTTACCTAATTTTTTAAAATTAAACTTTTTAAAATGCAACGACATTAATATAATGGGAAAAATTATGTAAAGTAACAGCAGTTTTCTTTTCAGTGCGATGATATCCATTATATCTCATAAAACTTTCAACCGCTTAGACTAGAATTCTACATAAAAATAAATATAAGTAAATCCCATTGAGGTTGACAAAACTTACAAACACATATGTAAGACATCATTAACTTTTTAATTTGTTCATTTAATTCTAATCACCCAAGGCTTATACTGTATTTCTAAAGATAAACATTTTATTTCAGGAGTAATATGTGCAGGATATTTTACAAAGCCTTGTTTTGACATCTTAAAAGTATTACAGAGTATTAGAAGGGCATTTAATAAGACATTCTGGGTTGTTGTTTCTTACCTACTTGTAACAGGATATATATTTCATTGAAGAACTATATTTCATATGTTGTGGTAAAAAAAAAAAGCAGTTTTCAATTTTCCCTGCTGTTTACGTTACACATCTATGCAATAACATATATCAAAAGAAAAAAAACCCTCAAATTACTATTTTAATTTTGCAAAAAACTGAAAGTTCCACCACACTGAGCTAAGCCAGTAATATTTTGTACTTTATTTTAGCCATCAATTGTTACCAGCTCAATGACGTAATTGAAAAAGTTATATACCGGTATTCTCAAGATTTAAAAAAATATTACAGTATACAAACTTTCTTCACAATAATCAAAATTCTGTACCAAGAAGAGCTATAATCTTAATAAGTTAATTAAATGCATTTTATGCTTTTTTGAGCCTAATTTCACTCACTAAATGAATACCTTCCCTAAGTAGGGGAATAAAGAATTACAACACATTTACAAAGAATAAAATTCATATTTGACCATTCAATTTTCCCAATAGTTTTTGGTATTTCAACAAGCACTTCCTAAACCAGGCCTGTAGAAGGGAAGAGAGACTGATAGTTTAAAAATAATTATGGCCCACAAAGGAATAACTGCCTTGTCAATCAGCTAATTGGCAGCTATAACACAGCAGCAGTAATGAAGCTATCAATGAAGGCTGGATAGTTGGGGGCCCTTGCAAATGGGCCTTTCAGGGTGGAAGTAGCAGCAAAAATCTAGGCTGTCAGATCCTTTATTGTGGCAACAACATTTGGTGGCAATAGATTATTTTTCAAAAAATGTAGGGGACCAGGCCTCCTTAGTGGGCCACATGCCATTAATAGGCCACATATTGTATAGGCCTGTCCTGAACACTTTTAATTCTATCTAAAGGCTAGCTAAAAGCTTAACTCTCCCTCCTTTTCTTTTTAGGACTGCAATCTAACTGAAATAAAATTGGTTAATCACCATTTTGATTTTTGTTCCACAATTACATGCTTGAGTTTTTAGCAACAAGAAAACATAACCAGATTTACTTTTGTCAAGATTTATATAGGCATGCAAAAACGTATTTAATTTTCATATAATTTAATTTTCATAGCAGCACCAAGAAATTAAAACTTCAGAACTAATAAAGGTAAAGGTAAAGGTTTCCCTTGCACATACGTGCTAGTTGTTCCCAACTCTAGGGGGTGGTACTCATCTCTGTTTCAAAGCCGAAGAGCCAGCCCTGTCCAAAGACGTCTCCATGGTCATGTGGCTGGCATGACTAAACACCAAAGGTGCACGGAATGCTGTTACCTTCCCACCAAAGGTGGTCCCTATTTTTCTACATGCATTTTTTATGTACTTTCAAACTGCTAGGTTGGCAGAAGCTGGGACAAGTAGTGGGAGCTCACTCTGTTATGCAGCACTAGGGATTCAAACAGCTGAACTGCCAACCTTTCAGTCGACAAGCTCAGCGTCTTAGCCACTGAGCTATCACATCCCTTTTCAGAACAAATAACCCACATGTAAAATTTTCATGGTGATACAACTAATGAAAATTAAAGCAAGGGAAACATTGAGCTTCATAAAATAACTTTTCAAGGAAGGAATTAAACTATTCCACATTTTTATATAACAGAGTGTGCATTACATATACACATGATGATGATGATGATGATGATGATGATACAGAGATTAACAGTGCCTTGTTCCAAAATAGGTGTTTGAGCTTTTTCAGTTCTTTATTTTAAAAAGGGCAGTTCTCTTATTAGATGTGACCAGCTAGTTGCATTTTCTTTTCTTTTTTATCACTTTCCAATTTTAAATTTTATGTATTTATATCAGATTGATTTTATTTTATCCATTTTGAAAATTAATGTCTTTTACTAGTCATCTTTGCTTTTACCATCTCAGGGCTCTGAGTTTTTTTCAGTTCCCTTTGTGTGGAAATCCACCACACTGTCCAACAGGTGTGAGCATAGGAAGATTCCTTCAGCTGCACCTCATTTCCACTTTCTGACTATTTTATCTCAATAGCTGAACCAAAGTGGCTTCTGAGTTTCCTGGAAGCCCTCTGCTTCAAAAAGACAAATAGTGATTTGTTTATTTCAAAGGAAATTGAGGCCAGTCAGTGATGACAGATTTATTAGTTATGTGAACATCTTTCTCTCTCACACACACGGTCATGCTGGGCTAGATTCTAAGCAGAAATTACTAAAATCCAATCATTCTCGTTCAGAATTTTACAGCACCATAATACTATGAATGCTGAAAATAAGCCTTTAAGTTATCCTTTTATAATTGGGTCTATTTCACATATCACTGAATATTATATTAAGTTAGTATGGTTTAGCTAAAAACTGACAACGAGCAACTCTGATCATTTTAGGGATTAAAATCCTCAAGGTAATTTGAAAATTCATAGATATAAGGAACATGTTTAGTTTATAGTCTATTAAAATGTTAATAGACTATAGCAATAATTCCTATTGCTTACAGAATTGTGAAGGAGATTGTTACAAAGGGGCAATCTATTAATCATGATGTAAAAATTCAAGGATAAGTCGAACATTGTGGCTGATTAGACTTAAACTATAAAATAAAAAAGAGCAGACCCAGCTGTTCTTAAACATAAAATTAAGGTATATTATAATAAGACAGCACAAGTCCTTTTTAGTGAAGAAAATCTAGTTTTATACAACTAGCACAGCCTGCCAGTAAGCAGAAAGCATAATGACTATTCTAATAGCCGTATCACTGGAAAAAGGCAAAGGAATCACAGCCGCATCAGCAAGTTTGGCTAACTGCTGATTTTCCATTATATATGAAAGATTTGATTGCAGCAAGCAGTGAAATCCAATCAGGAAATAATCTTTGATCCAGATTAATTTTGATTTAAAATCCAATGTCTCAGCCAAACATCTGTAAAACTGGTCACTTGGAAAATATATGTTACTTTCATCAGAATAAAAAAAAATAGTCTTGCCTCATATCTATAGACAGAATTAATTGAATAATATCAGTATCTTACACAGATAGAAATCCATACTAGACTTAACATTCAAATATATTTCTGCCTTCAACTCAACATTTATGCTTGGTAACTGCCTGTCCCTGCAGTTTTCCAGGATATGTTTCCAGAAGTGGTTTGCCATTGCCTTCTTTCCGGGGCTGAGGGAGAATGAGCTGCCCAAGGTTACTTAACTGACTGTGCTGAAGCAGACTTAGAACTCAGGTTTTCCTACTCTTTGTGATTCATTAAAGACTGGTCAGGTAACAATAATAATGAACAATCTAAGGATCTTGAACAGCAGGGTTGCAATCCCTCCCTTTCAAGTTGGAACTAGTTTGGCGGTGGTGTTGTTTTAACAAAAAAAAAAAAAAAAAAACCTCTGCTGGTAATCAGACCATTTTCAAAATATTTATTAAACTTTACTTTATTAGGACAGGCCAAATAACAGAAAAATCTGCAAGTGACAGATATACCAGTTAGATACAAACAACCAGATCCACATAAGAAGAGTTCAATACGCTGTTTTATTGTTCAAGTCTATAGATAGGAATCTTTTCAGAATGGCGATTTGCAGCTAGGTAAGTCTAGATAGGGTTCAACGGTATTCAAGGGGAGAATCAGAATTCCTCCTCTTATGCACACATAGAATTCCCAGACTAATTTCCCATTTCTTAGGCCTCCCGTCTCTTTCTAACATCACCTAAGGTTGTGATCTTGATTTGCATTTGAATTTTGTTAACAGCATTTTTTGTGATTCAGCTAGCTTCTGCTTTTCTATTTGGAGACTAAATTTGAGAAGTAGATGCTCAGTTCAATAAACAATCATAGTCATTTACTCTAAATTCAGCAATGAAATTTAAAATCTTAGGAACTCTGCACTGTTGTGACTGTAGACAATCAAAATAGCAGCTAGAAGCTATCAAATGTGCTGAATTAGTTTATGGGCCATGCTAAAAGTATCTGACATAAATATGGTATTGTTTCAGCTTGTCTGATTTCTTAAAGATAAGATAAAAAATTGGCCAAAGCTGCTGCTTGTAATTTTGGCAGAGACCTTTTACATTCATTAGAATATAAATATTTAAGTAATTACTTAAATTCCAGGCTCATACATTTTTTAATATAATTTTCTCAATAGTTTAATATAAAAAACTGAATACAAACAATATCGCAAAAAACAATATTTCAATGGCATGGTCTTTCAGATATTGCTGGACATTTATTATTTCCTGTTAATTTATTCTAATTAACAAAGGAAAATCTAATACATACATAGGTACAGTTACAAGTCTTCCAAAATAAGTATTTCAGAGGTACACAGACTGATATAAACAGCTTATGTCTGTCTCACTTGGCAAATGATGGGATAAGAAAATAGGAGTCTGGACAGACTGAAAACAGACTGTAACTGGGAGTCCACTGGAAGTCTACAGCAACAAATAAGAAACAGTGCAATCTGTGGAGTTGAGTTTTTGAGAAATACATATGTTTGTTAAAAAGGGAAATGCATAAAGCAAATAATATAACTGCTTAAAAATAAAGTTAAAATGGTGGATAAGATTGTAATTAGTAGTAATTAGTAAATATGTATGGTTTGAATAGAGTAATATTTAAGGGTTGTTTTTTTTTACTTGTTACTTCTCATATGGATAAGATTCCTGCAGATCTTAAATATCTGTGAAATCTTTTTATTGTCTTTGGATAATATAATGATTTACTATCCTAGGCTGATACTCATAAAATTATTATTTTATTTCACAAAAGTGCCATGAAATTTGGCTTTTTATAACTAAGATTAATTTAGCATTCATAAAAATTAAGTGATTTATACATGGCTAGAGGCAGGTTAGCTTAGACAAAAAGCTGTAAAAATATCTCCAAAAGAATTGTGTATATGCATCTCAGTCATGACACCTATTTTTCCCTTCATTTCATTCCTAAAACAGAAGTCTTTGGAACTGAGTTTTCATTTTTTGCCAAATTGTATGGTGCGTTTCTGAAATGGGAGCAGGCCGAAGACACCATTGGGATTTGTAGTAGACCAGCCAACGTTTAATTTATATGCTCATTTCAGCTATACCTAAATACCATGGAAGTCTCCATTGCTTACATCCAATTGACTTGGAGTTTACAGTACAACACATTCTAAGGGATACATGAAAGTAAGCCACTTCAAACAAGGCTTTAAAAAAAAAGCCAGGATTTCATGGAGCACAACAAAGGAAACTATTATATCAATTTCCACTTTGTTCTTCAGAAAATTAAACAGCTTTACGTATTCTTTGCTTTATTAAATGCTTATGTAGCCAATCTTGCAGGGATTCTGTATCTAACTTCCATTTGGAAAGGAAACTTTCAGGCTTGTGGAGTTGGGAAAGCGACTGAAGTTGAAAAACACAGTAGAGGAAGGTATTAGCAAATTCAAGTTCTACATTATTCTCAAGAAAGTAGGACAGGACAGTAGAAAAAGCATATTAGTTCTTCATTATTCTCAATAAAGCTGCATAGCTCTTTATTGTTTTTAGTCATCTTTTTTAGTAGAATAAATGCCAATAAATAATGAAGAAGAAATAATAAGAATTATGGATCGAAAACCTCACAAAAAGAATTTCAAGGGATAGAGGAGTGAAGAAAAGAATTAGGATATACTTCCTGACATTATTAAAAGTATAGTGAAACTTGAAAGTAAAAGGTTTTTAATTTTTTTTCATTGGAAAACAAATTGATTTTTCTCATCTTGTTTTAAAAGTAATCTGAAAAGCTTTTCTGTCACTATTGTAACTTATAATTGTTATTTTCTAAATAATAAGGCAGCACTTTCAATGGTTATTGATTTAAAACCACTTTTTAAGTTTTACATTGGAATGAAACAATGACATATAAGACATACGAAAATTAATCTTTCGTGGATGTCATTTAATTAACAAGATTACATCAGCAACGTGATCTTGATTAAATCTCCGTGGTCTTGTCTATAGTCTTGGGCCTGACATATAGCCACACAAGAACATATTAAAATATAATAGACACAGAAGTCTTCAAACTTGGCAGCTTTAAGACTTGTGGACTTCAACTCCCAGAATTCTCCAGACAGCTATGCTGGCTAAAGAATTCTGGGAGTTGAAGTCCACAAGTCTTAAAGCTGCCAAGTTTGAAGACCTCTGTAGTAGAGTAACAGCTGAAATGAGAAACAGGGATTCCAGGTTATAGATGGTGGTTATCTGCTATGCTTCAAAACCATCAAATACCAAACCATGTCCATTATTTCAGGAAGGCAGGAGTAGAAGCCCTAAGTTTAAGCTTGAAGACCAAAAAGGCCATTTACATCTTCTGACTGCTAGTCTTAATCACCTGTTATATGTGTGAGTGAGTGTTAGTGTAGAATATACATTCTGTATATTAGTGTAGAATATACATTCTTGGTCTAAAATTAAAATTCTAATCTAGTTAAGCTGTGATCTTCCTGCCAAGTCTGGCCAAGGTGCTAAGTTAAATTGCCAAGGGTTGGGAGACCCATAATTTGCTGCCACATTATGTTTGGAAAAGGTTGTTAACATGACTTTCTCCTCTGTGCTAAAGAAGAGGAAAGACTTTAGGTTACTGCACTGACTTTTAGAAAACAGAATCATTCGTACTCTTCATGGTACACAGGTTATGTAATTAAAATTTACCATTGAACTTAATGCATAATTATTTGTGTAAAAGGAAAACAAGCTGGGTCTTGAATTGTTATATATTCTATTAAGTTGCATTTTGTGGCACATGTTTTTATAGTTCCAACACAAAATAAAGTGTTTCATTTAAAAAGTATGTCAACAAAAGGAGTGAGGAAGAATGATTTCCTGCTTAATAAATGTTTACTTCCCTAATGGTCAAAGCTATGTTCTGCTTTATTCCATTACAAATAATAAAAGAGGTTAATACACTATTTACAATAAAATACGGTAACTCTGAAATCAGCTCCAGTAAAACAATTTTCAAGAAAGTTTACGTAGCCTTCTAAAAAGCAAATAGACTCGAGGAAAGTAAAATCATTGGCAGTTGTAAATTCTGAATGCCATGGAACTGGATGAAATTCAGGAATAAGTTAATAACCAATACTGACAAGATAAGAAGGAGGAGAGGAGAGGAGAGAATAGAGAGGAGAGAATAGAGAGGAGAGGAGAGGAGAGGAGAGAAGAGAAGAGAAGAGAAGAGAGTAAATATGTCTTGCTTAGAATCCAAAAAGATATATATTGCTACAGTCTTTTAAAAGAATCTATTCCAGCTATATAATTGAAAAACTACAATTGGCCTTGACTTTTTCAACCTTAAATTAAGAAATTTCCCTTTAGCCAAATCTTTTGAAATATATTTATAATAAATTTACAATTTTTCCCACTGGGATTTAATACTTACAATAAAAAGCTACAACCTGTTTTTTATTGTCTTATAATTTTTATGAGTGGGAGAAGCTGATTATAAACTGAAGCAATAAATACTAAACACACCTGCTCCAACCCATGATAATTGAGATAAATTCCAGTGATTCTCAAAATAAAACTTTCCATTTTAAAGCTAAATTACTGGGAGGAAGCTAACTGTTTTTTTTGTCAATAAGTGCAATACATTAAATATCTGTTTCCTTCTGCATTAAGCTTAAAATTAGCTGCCTGCAGAAGGAACCCACTTTTATCTATTCTGATTCTTCAGATAAATCTGAAATCATATTTGATAATCATCATCAGTTATGATTCCAAAAGTTTATACTATAAACCCCCTATCTTCTTCCCCCTCACACCCCCAATAGCAGAAAGCTTTGAACTCTGATAAGGCAACACCCAGCACCACATGGAAAACTGCATTTTAATTTGGAGAAACTTCAGAAGCAGCTTGTATTTGGTACTAGTGTCTACCATTTAGACAAATGGAATGAAAAATATTAGAACTCATACTGCCAATATTAACCAGGAACCAAAGGCTCAACTTAAATGACCAAAACATTTCCTATGGAAATTTTTCCTGTTTCAATAGAGAAGCATTTCCCATGTCCTAACAAAAGTTCAAAAGCAATTCGCCATGCGGCATGGAGAGTTGCTTTTTAAGAAATAGGAACCCCACGTCCCAATAGGCATCAGGCATGTTGATAATGAAACCTAGTATCGTTAACAAATTAACTCTCTCCAGAAAGAAATCACAAAGAATTCTATTTGCTTGTTTACACTTAGCAGCATGCTGAAAGGTTTAAGAACTTTGATGAAGCAGTTACAGTGTTCCTTCTGAAAAGATATATAGGTCATTTTTCTTACTGAAATGTTTTGGAGAGTAATTAGAAAGTTACTAAAATATTGTTAACACACATTTATCAAATCATTTTCTCCTACATTTATATCACTAAACGTACATTTTTTTCAAAGGCATTTCTGGGAAAGTACACTAAATATTTACAAAATAATCCATCAAACATTACTTCTGGACAATCTCTATCCATTGGAGGTAACATAGGACTACTATATTAGGGCTACTTCAATATAGAAAACTGTACATCAATTGTACTTAAATAGAATTACATTATAAATTATAACCCATTTATCTAAACCATTAAAGCACATAAACTCTGTCTCTGATGTTTAAATATGGTATAATAACATATATTACAACAGAACTTGGAATTTTAGAAAAGCTTTATTTTTTTAATTTTTGAAAAAAAATTAGAACATATACCTAAAAATGTATTCAGTTCTTTTTAATTTTGTGATCATTAAATATTTTAACAAGTAATAACAAAATAAATACTAAAATCTTTTTACCTTTCAATCTTAATTTTATTAAACTGATGTTATTGCCCCATGAACTTAATTGGCCTTATAACCTTTCATTGTAATTGGGGCTGCAAGATCAGACCTTTTTAATTGCCTGTGTGGCCTTAATACAAACTGTAGCATCACATGAAAGGAAGATGAGAATGTATTATCAGCTCAAGAAAATAATGAAGAACGACATATACTAAATTATATTTTGGAATTCCAATAACAGAGTAGATGGTGGAAGAATAAAGAGGTGAAAATATATATCATCTCTCTCTCTCTCTCTCTCTCTCTCTATCTATCATCTATCTATCTCATTATTAGTTTCCTATTTCTTAACCATATATCTCCCTTTAGAGATGTCAGTTTTACCAGATTTAAATTCATTTGTAATATTTTAAGATTTTATTATAAATATTACACAATATTTCCTGGAATAAAAAGGTGAAATTATAGACAATATGTGCCATTTAAAATGACCAATGGTTTTTTTGTTTTTGTTTTTGTTTTTTTGTTTTTTTTGCTTATATTGCATTATCTTAGAGAAAATGGGTATATTTTGTCAGAATAAGCTTTTGTTAACAAAATACAAGCAATGGTCTGTTACTTTTGATTACTATATTATCTACTGTGACATCACACTCTGCTTTACTGGGTTTCTGTTATATTTTATTATATGCTGGGAAGTCCTTATTGTCCATGGAACATTGATATAAGACAGAGTAAAAATTATATTTGTTCAGCTTTCTGTGAGTTTCTTTCGGATGCAGAGGCATAATTAGAGGTCCCTGGCTTCTAAGGTAACACCCTTGGATGTCCACTTTCAGTATCAGCCATCAACCCAGGAGTATACTCAGAGAACAGACATGCTCACAGGAATAAACAACATCAGAAGCAGCTCAAGGTGAAGCTATAGGTCTGAGCTACCAAAATTTCAAGTAGATAAAAATAAAGAGAATTGTCTATTTCTCTTTGGTATTATCTCCTGGTACCTAATCAATACCCTTGGTACAGGAGTTATGACCACAATTGATCCCAAAATATAAGTAAGAAGTAAGAAATTTGTTAAGTGAGTTTTGCCCCATTTTACAACTTTTCTTGCCACATTTGTGATCACTGCAGTTGCTAAGTTAGTAACACGGTTATTAAGTGAATATGGCTTCCCCATTGACTTTGCTTCTCAGGTCGCAAAAGGGGATCGCATGACCCCGGGAAACTGCAACCGTCATAAATATGAACCAATTATCAAGCATCTGAATGTGAATCACATGGCCATAGGGATGCTGCAACAGTCATAAATGAGAAAAAGTTTTAAGTCACTTTTTTCAGTGCCATTGTAACTTTGAACAGTCACTAAACTAACTGTTGTAAATCGAGGACTATCTGTATATACTGAGGCTATCTGTCATTACTTACCTGAAGCCTCTTTCCATTTTAGCACCACCCACAAATCACAATGTCATCCTGTACAACTGCCTAGATTTCTGTATGGGATCATGTTGGCCCTACTGGAGAACAAACAAGATTTTTTTTAAAGATCAGGAGGCCTATGCCTAAAACCAGCAATGAGATTGACAGGCCTGCCTTGTTACCTCTGTTTCTATATAGCATCTATGCTAATGTTTTATCAAAGCACAAACACATTGCCATTTATATTGTATGTATTCCACAAATAATTCAACACCAGATATTATTGTACTGAAGACATAACTAAAGAATATTTTCTCTTTTGTTTACTCTCAACAACTGTAAATCAATACTTAAGTGTTTTATGAAAATCTTTCTTGATTTCTTTATATTTTAAAAGTTTTTTTTAATTAACACACTCTTATGTATCTCTTATGGCTATACATCTTTTATTTTAAATATATTTATGTAAATATAAGAAATGATAAGATACAAATATGATAAACATTATACATGTCCATAAAAATATTCAGATACATAAATAAATAAATATAACCTATTTATCATAATATACACAGAAAAATTTGGCATCTGAAAAGATATAGTTCTGATTATCTTAAATCTGATATTTTCAATCCATAGTTACATATATTGAAAATATTTTTCTAAAGTATTTAGTAGTGTATAAGAAAGATACAAGATAGATATATGCCTATGAATGCCAGTTGATATTATAACCTTATATTGGAAAGCTAATCACACTGAATTTTTTCTTTGTAAAACATGAACATAAAACTATAATTAAGACTAACTCCCAATCAGTTTTATAGTTTTTGTAATAATCACTTTAATTTGATTGATAGATGATTATAATTCAAATAAATGCCAATTTATGTCTCTTTCAAATCTTTAGCTTGCCACTTTATTTTGTCAATTACTAGGCAACAATTATACTAAAATTTAAAAAGTTGTTATAATTTTAGTTTTCTTCATCTAATTAACACAGAAAATAGTTGAAACAATTCTAAATTGATCAAATATGTACCATTCAAAAAGCCATCTATTTTTTAAAGAAATAGATTTTTCAGTAAAAGATTCAGTTTCCTTCTTATTTTTAGTAATGGGTAAAAATCCTTCAGATTTCTGTCTAAAGTCAGCTTTATACCATCCTATTGCATGTGTGTGAAGATGTGTGTGCATATATACAAATCTATTTCTTACCTTTAGGAGTGTTATAATGAAACGTCCTTCATCCAGGACTGCCTGAAGATTTCTTACCCATTTAACCATATTTATAGAAAAGTATATTTTGTAACACAGTTTTTTAAATGTAATTCAAATCAGCTTTTCAGTTTGTCTTCCTAAACTACAAGACAGAGTACAACAAGTTTCAAAATGAGTAGGACTCAAAATATTTTGCATTAAACTGTCAAGGAAGTACATTTCTATATAACAGTCCTAAGAATTCAGATATAACTATGGACAGTTTTGCACTTTTAAATTTCAAAGTAGACCATGACTTTTACTTGATCAAAACTTGGAATTCTTTTCTAAATAAATATACATACTTTAATATATCCACACATGTGTGGATACACACATACATATTCACACACATATACATACATATATACACAGATACACACACACATATATAAATACAAATTTAAATATGTATTTAATAGAACAAATATAAATCAAAAATATCCAACTAAGGATGATAAAACAAATACAGTGAAATTAGTGTGCTAATATGCTAAATTAAGTTACATGAAATAATTGTACTTAGAGCAGGAAGATACAAACATTCATATTTATACACATACACTTTCATTTGATTATTTTTGTGTACTTTTTGAAGCCTAGGCATCCATTTCTACAACTTCATTTGAAAAGTAGAATGATTTGCATATTTATGTGATCTGTCTTTATTCTATAAGCCTAACCAAAATAAAACTACAGCATAAATTCTATCTCAATTCTACCAGTGTCCCAGAAATAATTTAGATGGGAAGTCCTAAAAAGTAACTAGAATTTACTCCTTGACTGGGGAATGGTACTTTTTGTGAGCATGAATACAGCCCTATCCTTTTCCTTAGGTAGAAATTTGATAAGAAAGAAAAGATATAGTGGACTTAAGGATAAACCTGAATATTAGATGCCCCCAAACTGCATTCTTTAGAAAAGGCGGTGATTTCACTGCAACCTCTTAGAGCAGGAGTTCAAGGATCCTAACTCCAAGGTGTCCTAATCGGAGTCCTTAACACTTGTGACTACCTCTATGATGAGGTATTGAGCAGCAATATAGTCTTTTAATTAGTGGAACGATAGGCCAGTGGCTAAGCTCTCGCGTGCTACAACTGGGGTCTTGTCACTACCACGCGAGGTATCAAGCGCTCATGCGCCAAAGGCTTCCAGAACAAATCCAATACTGACTTCAGTTGTTTCAGAGCTGCCGGAGCGCTCATCCCGGGTTTTATTTTATTTTTTTCTTCTTCTTTTCCCTTTTTCCCTCTCTCTCTTTCTCCCCCCTCCCTCCCTCCCTGTCTCTCCCTCCCTCTCTCTCGCACACACACACACATAGAGTGGTGGAGGGAGAGAGGAAAGCAGGGAGGGAGAGGGAGAACCATTTTCCCGGACAGAAGAAACGTAAGGGAGGTGGCTTTACCTGAGCTGTCGCTTTTCCGCTTGCCCATTCTTTTCTCCGTCTCTACCGGGGACAGCGCTTGCCTGCCGTAATCTCCCGGAGCGCACGCTGTTCCTGTCGGGGTGCCGGTCCCCAAATTTGATGAATTCGAGCACAGTCCTGGGGGGCTACTGGCTAGCTCCGGGGGTCCAGCAGAGTCGGGCTGAAGGCACAGACTGTGTCTGGATGAAGCGGACTGGGGCGGTGGAGGCGGTGGCGGGGAAGTCATCTGCGGGATGTGCCAGTTGGTCTGTAACGACTGCTGGTGCTGCTGCTGTTGTTGCTGGTGATGGTGGTGGTGGTGGTGGTGGTGGTGGTGGCCCCTGTGATGCTGGCTGCCGAACATGCCCTCTTCGTTGGGGTAACCCGCTATGATGCAAGAGGAGGAGGACGCGGAGAGCTCCGGGTAGGACATGTGATCGGAACGGCCGTGCAGGGCAAGCGCAGACTGTGAGAATGGGTGCAAGCCCTGGCCAGGGGGATGGTGAGGACTGCGCAGGCAGCCGAAAAGCGTGTGATCCATGGCATGCGGCAGGGCTCCGAGCGGCCACCCCACTGCCAGCGAACGCCCGCCGGAGGATAAGGAGCGACCCGGTACTCCCCTCTCCTCCCAGCCACCTCTAAGGCCGGTGGCTGCGCGCCGCGACGCTCGGGTGTAATCCAGATCTCCTGCGCTTGGCTACCAATCCCGGCCGTGGCTTTGCTCGGATGTTTCAAGAAGCGGCCGCTCAGGGCTCGCAGGCGGCGGAACAGAGGTGGTCCGCGCTAATGCTCGGAGGGGGAAGCGCCTCGCCGAAGTTATAAATACAGGAGTGTGTAACGTGAGCCGGGGGCTGGCTTAGCGGCGCGGCGCTGACCACATACGAACGCCAGCCCAGCAGCCACCCCAACAACGACCTGCAGCTGCCCTCACCCGCGACCCCAGTTCAGCCTCGCTCTTGCTTGCCAGGAGTCGAGTCAGCCCCAAGAAGCAGGCAGTTTCAGGACCTTAATAAGCTCTGGGCGAGAAACCTTTAGGGGGCCCAGCCTACCCTCATCCGTGGCCCTTCCAGAGCCGAGCTCCGCCCAACACGCCCCTCACAAGGTGCGGGGCATGAAGGCTCAGATCTTGCCTTTATGTGGCGCAGAACAAGAGTGCAGGTAAGAGAAGCACACCTGTCCCATCTGGAAGTTCCTTCTACTTCCTTATTACCTCGTTTGGGCTAGGGATGGATACACTAGAAATAAGGATATTCCAGAAAGTGCAACCAGGAAAGTCTGGAAGGACAACATTTAGCTACTCTGTTCTTTAGGACGTTTTGTGATGAACCCTGCGTAAAGCATTCTTTCTGAGTAATATGAAGGAAGGGATTTGGCTTATTCCAGATGTGAGCAAGGAATGGTGTCTGTTTTTGCTTATAATTTTTGGTGTAACCCATGTCTTCTTACTAGACCTTCTAGAGATCACTTTCTCGTTTATTCATCTGCAATTACTGTAAATAGTGCAGTGATATGAAATAGAGGCATTGGAGCCAAGGTTCTGATTGTGTTACCCAGGAAAAAGAAGAATGTGTAAGTGAAAGGCCCAAGTGACTATACAAACTGCCTAATATTTCTTTGCCCAACTTTGAATGATCTGGAGAGTGAAAGTGAGTTAATATTGCCAGGACTAGCTGCTCCTAAATATGGTTCAATGTCTTTCTACTTTCCACTTTCAGTCACTTGAAAAGTACCATACCTTGGAGGAGCCTTCTAACAGTACCAGTTCAAGCATTACTGTGCCTCAGCACATTGTATAATCCTGGTTGCTGAACATTCAAAATCAATCTATGTTCTTTGGGAATATCCAAATCAGAAATATCCCTATTCAGTGCATTTTTCATCTTGCCAAGGCTTTTGTGATCCAGTTACTCATGTACATTTCCCTATCTGTACAACACAGTTCCTGGAAGTTCAGGCTAGCACACTGAACATTATATTCATGTTGATTATGGACTTATAACATCTTCACACAGTAAGTAACAATGTTGAGAATGAAGTAAAATCTCAATTCATTTCCAACCAATCTTCAAGTCAAAGTTGAAGTCAAATTAATAATATCCATTTATTTCAGCCTGTTTATTCACAGAGGAAAAGTTTGGACAGATTGCAGCTTTCAATTATTAATGACTACATTTAAAAATCAACATTCATAGAAATGTATTAACATGATCAACCATAGTTTTAAACATATCATTTGTGATGCAAAAGAGATCCCAGGTGTGTGACTTTGTTAGTAGGTTGCCATTTGATCATGTAATTGGCAAGCTTTTTCTGAATTGGATGATTTTGAAAACAGTACTGTAATTTATCTTTTGAGATTCTACTTTATGGGATAAAAATGAAGGAGCTTTTAAAAGTCCATTGATTGGTTTAAAGTTCTGAGTAACAGTTTCATGTCCTAGTTTCCAGATTTAGAGATTGTTTAGAGATTGTTAACAGGTCATATAGGCTAATGTATTTCCTAAAATGTTCAGATTTAAGTTATATTTCATGATACACCTGGAACAGAAGCAGAGCTTTTTCACAGAATGTCTCATATTACAGTTATGATTATGTCTTCATTAGGAAATAGATACTTCCTTGCATAATTTTCTCATTTTCTCTTTTTTTCTTGGTCAACAGCTACTTTCCATGGCATTATTCCAACATTATAGAGTAAGCATCACTGGATATTGTATCTTAATAAAACTGCATAGGATTGGGTTGATATCTAGAATTGTGTGACTCAAAACTTATAAAAGCCTTGACATTACAAAATAATGCTAAGGAAAATTTCTTTTGTCACAGTTTACAATATAGGAATAATAATACTTTGGTTTATGTTAATACTTATTGGCAAGATTTTATAAATTATGAATATAGAGATTTTCATGAGATAAGACAGTCTTTAAGTTTTCTCATTATAATGTTCAAACAGTAATTCTCAGAGTGTGCCACAAATATGGAATTATTTTAAATCTGCTTCAGTGTCAAACAGAAACATCCACTTTCTTTCAAAATGTCATACTGTATAGATTTCAAAGAATTCATTATAAAAATTGCCACTTCCTATAAATGATTAAATTAGGGAAAAAGTAACCTATTTACACTGCATTTAGTTCTCTGGATACAAATGCAATGAATGAACCAATAAACTAATTCTTATAAAGTGTCATTTTACACTAGAAGAAAAATAATTTGGGCTAATTTTTTATGGTAGAGAAAAATAACATAATGGCTTCAAAACCTAAGGGACTCGGCAGCCCTTTGTCATGCGGCTGTTGACAAAAATAGGATTGCCAACATGATTGCCAATGTCCAATGACGGATATGACACAAGAAGAAGAAGAGAAAAATAGTACAGAACATTTTCCCCAAAGTAATCCAATTAAAGTATACAAATGCTTTAATCAGGTTGGATAAGACCTCATTATTTGATTGACTGATTTATATCCTCTTTTTCCTCAATATTCCTGGCTCCATTCCTTGCCCCCTTAAAAAAGCCCTATTGGGCTGAGCGAAAGAAGAACTGGTCTACAGTTTTTCAGCAAGCATCTGAATTTGGACAAGCTCTGGTCCATTAGCCCAATAGAGACCTGGAGCCTGTAGTGTGAAGTCATAGACAACTGGTGGATCATGAATGCAACATTTTACAGGCAATTCATTCTTTTCATTACATTCTCCATACAGATTATTTTATGAACTCCGTGGATGAAGTTGTGGCATCTGCTTTTGTGTCAGGTACAGAATGGCATAAAATTTATGATATAAGATAAATTATCTTCCTATGAAACCATCCCTAGACTTGAGAAGTTCTGTTCATAGAACCTTCAGGATGAAACTGTATAGGCCAGTGCTTCTCAATTTTGGCAACTAAAAGAGGTGTGAACTTCAACTACCAACATGCTGGTTGGGAAATTCTGAAAGTTGATGTCCACACCTTTTTAAATTGCCAAGATTGAGAAACCCTGGTATAAGCTAAGCAATTGTTAAGGATGTCTGGATCCACACATATTGTCTCTGGAAATCTCTGATGATCTGCTAAAAGGGACCCTTTTCATTCAAAACATCTGATGAAAATAATTCAATTCTTACTGAGCCCAGTTTGTGGAGTTCTGTTGATTTGGGCCGTTTCTTTCTACAGCTTTGGGTGCCATATCATTAAGCAGAAAGGAAGTTCAGCTTTGAGCCTTTATTATGGTGGACCTCGTTTTGAAGGGCAAGCCGTACTCACTAGGAAAGGCCCACATGGATAGAAGAAAATTAAGGCAATGAGGCATAAGTACAAAAGGAGGCAAGAGAGACAGGGTTCCAGGAAGGTACATCTTTAAGGCAAAGACCCAGACTTTAGGATATGCGGGGCGCTATGGCAAGCGCCGGAGCCGAAGTGCATCAACGGCGCTAGAACCGTTTCCCGCCAGATCAGTTTGATTCACTTTCAGCACAGTCGGGAGTGTCCCAGAAGCAGGATTGGACTCCTCCCGTTTTGTCACGAAATCGAAAACTGGGGTCCACCGGCGGTATCGAAATTACTGTAAATCTCCCGAAAATACCCATGTAACAAACTGCCCTTGACAAATCGGATGAAGCCGATGCTGCGGCGCCCGCGCTGGACTCCCTCTAAGACTGATTCGAAAGCAATCTCCAGGAAAACAAATTGTCTCGCCTCTCTCTCTGTTTCCATTTACCCACAAAACACTCGTCGTAAGAACACGTGTCTCGTTGAAAAACTACGCTTGTCCCCTGGGAGACAAAAAAAAAAACCAACGCAAGGCACCCTAAAAACCTCGATTCCGGTCCTTTCAAAATAACCTTCTCCGCCTTCGTTATATGCGACACCATCCCATTTAGCGAAAAGTTTATTTTGTCTCCCTTGGTGGCCGCGTTTGCATTGTCCCAGGTGTCTGGAAAAAATTCGAGGGCGCTTCCAAAGAGCCAAGGGCGGCAGAGCAGAGTTAGTTCACATTAGTTCAACAAAGTAACTGTTGATAAACGAAGGATTTTTTAAAGACATCGGGGTTATTTTTCCTCCCTTCACGCACTTCCAAAAATCTTGTTTTGATTTTTTGTTGTTCCAGATATTTAGTCCCAATCCATGAGATTTCCAGTGCTTTGCATGAAAACACGCACCCGTGCGTCAGTTTCATCTGCCATTGGCGTGGGGGGGGGGGGGGCGTTATGAGAATTGCAAGAGGCAGTGGCTTAAACGGAAATTGAGTCTGATTCTGTGGGAAATTAGTTTTGCAGACTTTCTTTGAAAAAAAAAATAGAAAAGTTTTGTTCAACAGATGCTCTTCAGGTCGCCCGGCTGCACTGCGATTTTCTGGGGCTGGTAAGAGTTTTCTGCACTTTTGGATCCTATTTCTTACGGTGTTTATAATCGTCTGAAATCATTGTGATGATTCTTTCTAGTATTTCTTTCTGAAAAAGTTGGTGATGGCTATAGAGACTGAGAAACATTCAGAGTTGAGTAGTAGTTTTCTGTTCCTTTCTTTTTCCAAAAGAACGTAACAACTCTGATTGAATTTTCTATGCCTTATTTTTTATCATTTCAGTTGGAAGTTCCAGTATACGGGGACGAAATGAAAGGCAGCCTCCTCTATTGCTGACCATTCTCAGGAAAATCCTTCCTTCCTTCCTTCCTTCCTGCCTGCCTGCCTGCCTGCCTGCCTGCCTCCCTTCCTTCTTTCCTTATATCTATTAATATGGAGCAGCTTTAGAGATGCCTATCCTGTACTGCTGTGGTATGCTGGTAAAGCTGTATTTGGCTGCAAATGTATAAAAAACTTAAACTTCCACCAAAGAGGCTTATTTTTGAACTGATGTGAGTAAAGATGCCCTGGCAATTAGAGGCAACCCACTCTCCCTCTCTGCCATTTGGTAAAATACAAAATTTTACCACAATTACTTTGACTTTCATTAAGATGGTTTTTGAGAAATAATTGGGAATGTCAAAGGCAAATATCACTCTAGTGTTTCAGGTGAATTTTAAATAGGATTGGCTTTAATCTCTGATAGGTGGAATGCGCCCATGATTTGGGTTAAATTCTCTTCCCTTATTTTCCATGGTTAATGTGCCTTGAATTTTCTTGCCAACCTGTTCCTGTCAATCACTCATCATTGATGTGGGACAAGGAGCTTTGAAAGGTTGGGGGAATAGAAAAAGCAACAAAGTTGACCATTCAGTTTGAGCCATAAAATGCTTCAAGTCACTAAGCGAAGGGGTTACTTAAAATAGTTAATGTTCCAGATCAAAGACAAATGAAACATGGCACTTTAGCACTACAGATGGAAAGGATGCTGTCATAGTTAAAAGGAATTATGCATAAGAAAAAGAGAGAAAAGATGTGAATGAACTAAGATTTTAATACTTGTGTAATGGGCAGTGAGAGATACACAAAAGTAAAAGAAAGTAATGAAAACAACAGTTTTTAAATGCTGCGTGCATCTTGTTTAGGTCTTTCATAAGCGTATCAGCCATAAGGAATGCTGTGTTTTAAGGAGGGTCTAATTTATTTTACTTTGATGGGATTATTTATTATCATGAATCCATTAAAAAACCTGTACTCACTAGGTTATTCCCAAGATATTTTTGTTAAACAAAATAATATATAAGACATATATATGTATGTATGTATGTATGTATACACACACACACACACATACACACACACACACATATACGCACAAACACACACACATATAATTTTATAGATCATATTGTTTTTTATAGAGTTTGTCCAATTATGTAGGTGAATTACTAGATTTATAAAGTATTGAAAATACCACATGTTTCTGGAATGCAATTTATTTATTATTTATAAAATTGCTGGTGATGTTTATGAAAGAATAGACAAAGCAAGTGAGTATATACTGGTATATGTGTATATATGAGTATATATATATGTATATGTGTATACATATACATATATACATATGTGTGTGTGTGTGTAAACACATACATATATATACATACTCGTATACAGTAGTCTTTATTGGTTTAAAATTACAAAGATAAAACACTAATACAAAATAAAATAAACAAGAAAAAAATAGAAAGTGCAAAGTGGAAAAGGGGGAATTGGGTGGGAAAATGAAAAAAAAATTAAACAAAAAATATAGAAATAAATAATGGACATTTCCCCCTTCAACAAGACAAGTATAAACTTTTTCAATAGCTTAACACATTCTCTAATATTTCAACCAAAATTCTGTTCATCTCATGACTCATCTTTTATTTATTGGCAAATAATAATATCTCATCTTTCAATCTTAATCAGCAGATGTCCATTAAAAGCTAGAGAAATATACATACCACACCCACACACATATATATACATACATATACACACAGAGAGACATGCACATACGCACACACATACACACTTTAAATAAATAATTCAATTTCGTAATTCTTTCCTGTATGTTACACAACTCCTTGTCATTTCCAAAACTACTTCCCATGTCTTGTGTCATGTCTATAAACATATATTTAAAACCTCATCATTCAAAGTTAACAAAAAAGTCAATTAAGAGCTACTAGAAACTGGTGTCATGTATGTAAAATTCCATGTAAGTCTTCCAAATCAGAGAATAATCAAAATTTATTTCATCCAGAAATACAAGCCTTTAAAAGAAGTTGACTGAAATAATACTGTATTTACTTACCCACTTGATTTATACAGCTGCCCATTTCACATATCTGAATTTGAGAGGTTTACAATAAAATAGATAAAATCAAATAAAAAACATAATAAAACATACAAAATGACAACACATTAACTAATTATATATATCATTCTCCATTATTTTTGCTTTGTTAAATGTCAATATGTTTAGAACAAATGAGATTTTATTTATTGTTCAGGAATGTCAATCAAAATTACACTATTTTTTGTTGTGCATTTGTATTAAATGTCTTCCATTTTATATTATTTTTAATCCATAAATTAAGATATTTATATGTGGCCAAATTCCAAATAATCACACATTCCTGTCAGGATTTGTACACTAGCTTTACTAGTAATCAGTGGACTGTTATATGGTTCACTGGATAGATTCCTTTTTTAAAAAAATCTTCACATACAATTGAAAAAGATATTACAGAAATAACAGATACAGTCACAACTTACTTTCTCTTTAAACATACTGTTCATACAGTTTGTTAATTGTATAAATTATCCACTTAATTTTGTATTCTTCAAAGTTCTTTTAATCTGAAGACATGATCTTGATAGATTCCTCTGCATCTTCTGCAACTATAGATTTATTAAAGGGTATGATTTATAAAGACTTTTAGAACACACGTTATTTAAAAAAATAAGCAGTATAAATAAAAATGTGTGAAATTTAATAAGAAGCAGGTTTATTTCATTGTTTGCTTTATTAGGACCACTTCTGCTGCCTCTGTAATCTTATCCATAGAACTTAATTTTGCTAAGTACAGAGAAATGGGACTTCTAATGTTCACTAGTTCCATCTGCATTTCCAGCTACAGCTACTTATAATATTGAAAAGATATTCTAAAAAATGGAATGACTATAATGCACCATAAGAAATAGGAATTAAAAGAGAAAAAGGCCAGATGGAATTGATACCCATCCAGAATCAGCAAAAGCAATAGCTTTATATATCTGTATTGTAAACTACCAGAGGGAACCCCAAATTCACATCTGGATTCAGAATAATTTTTAGCTTTGAAAGATGGAAGATTGTTCAATAAGTTGCTACACATTCTACATTTTTAGTTCTCTTAATACCAAGAAGAAATTTCTAATATGAATTTGAATTCTTTTACTTTGTAAAATGTTTTCTTACAATGAATACATTTGTTTTATTGTTTATTTTGTACAATAAAGTCACCTTATGCTAAATATTTGCACTCCTATATTTGCACTTTTTTAAACATCAGGGGTCATTTTTGCAATTAATAAATCAGCTATTTAATAGTAAACATGCTGCATCTCTATATTTTCATATAATGAAGTAATCTTCATTGGACTCAATAGAAGTTTTTTCTGAGTAGGCACATGTAGGATTGCAGTTTCATTTTGTATCTGTTTAGAATTTATGTAACTGCACCTTATTAGAATAAAAACTAAAAATTATAATTTGAAGAGCATAACTGACTATTTAATGCAATGTATATATTTTAAAAAGTTACTTAAAAGTTCCATTAAACTTAGTGAAGCTTTAATTGATGATGTTCAGGTAATAAGGCAAAAAAAAAAAAAAGAGAGAGAGAGAGAGAGAGAGTTCATATTTTATTTATTTTATTTATTTATTTTTTCATATTTGTATACCGCCCTACTCCCGAAGGACTCAGGGCGGTGAACAGCCATAATAAATACAAATACATATAGAAGTTAAAAACTATTAAGAAACAGATTAAGTAATTTAGGCTCAAAGATTAAAAACATCCAAATTTATCTAAAGAGGTTTAAAACCCAATTTAAAAGCCAGTTTAAAAGCCAATTAAAAAGGGAGAGTTAGGCCAGACCAGCTTGTTGGAATATAAATGTTTTCAGGGCACGGCGGAATATGCGTAAGTCTTGGATGTTTCGTAACTCCGGCGGAAGCCCGTTCCAGATGGTAGGTGCCCCCACAGAAAAGGCTCTCCCGCTGGGGGCCCTCAGTCGACATTGTTTGACCGACGGCACCCTGAGGAGTCCCTCTCTATGGGAGCGAACTGGTCAGTGAGAGGCTATTGGTGGCAGGAGGCGGTCTCGTAAGTACCCTGGTCCTGAGCCATGGAGCATTCTAAAGATAGTAACCAAAACCTTGAAGTGCACCCGGAAGACCACTGGGAGCCAGTGCAGCTCGCGCAGGAGGGGGGTTACATGAGAGTGCCACATTGCTCCCATTACCACCCGCGTGGCCGCATTCTGGACCAGTTGGAGCCTTCGGGTGCTTCTCAAGGGGAGCCCCATGTAGAGAGCATTACAATAATCCAGGCGTGAGGTGACAAGGGCGTGAGTGACCATGCGTAATGAGTCCCGATCCAGAAAGGGATGCAACTGGCGAATCAGGCGAACCTGATAAAAAGTCCTCCTGGCTACGGCCGTCATATGCTCTTCAAAAGACAGCCGTGAGTCCAGGAGGATGCCCAAGTTGCGAACCCCATCTGTGGGGTCCAACGACTCGCCCCCAATAGTCAGAGATGGTGCCAACAGACTATATCAGGACGACGGAAACCACAGCCACTCGGTCTTGGATGGGTTGAGTCTGAGTTTGTTCCTCCCCATCCAGATCCGTACGGCCTCCAGGCACCGGGACATCACCTCGAGGGCATCATTGGGGTGGTCTGGGGTGGAGATGTACAGCTGGGTGTCATCAGCGTACTGATGGTACTTCACCCCAAAACCACGGATGATCTCACCCAGCGGTTTCACATAAATGTTGAATAGAAGGGGAGAGAGGACCGATCCTTGTGGCACCCCACATATAAGGGGCCTCGGGGTCGACCTCTGCCCCCCTATCAACACAGACTGCGACCGGTCAGAGAGAAAGGAGGAGAACCACTGTAGAACAATGCCCCCCACCCCCAACCCTTCCAACTGGTGCAGCATGATATCATGATCGATGGTATCAAAAGCCGCTGAGAGGTCTAGTAGGACCAGGACAGAGGAGCAACCCCTGTCCCGAGCCCTCCAGAGATCATCAACCAATGCGACCAATGCTGTCTCTGTGCTGTACCGGGCCTGAATCCCGACTGGAACGGATCTAGATAATTCGATTCATCCAGGTACTGCAACCACACTCTCAACAACCTTTGCAACAAAGCGAAGGTTGGAGACAGGACGATAATTTGCTAATACAGCTGGATCCAGGGAGGGCTTCTTGAGGAGGGGCCTCACCATCGCCTCTTTCAAGATGGTGGGAAAGACACCCTCACTCAAAGAAGCATTTATAATCTCCTGGAGCCAGCCTCGCGTCACCTCCCGGGAGGCCAGTACCAACCAGGATGGACACGGGTCCAATAAACATGTGGTCTCATTTAGTCTGTTCAGTATCCTGTCCACGCTTTCGGGAGTCACAGGATAAAACTCTTCCCAAATAATATTCTCAGGACCTGCCCCTTCATCTCCTCTGGAACAATCCAGTCAGAGTCTAGCTGTTCACGAATCTGAGCAATTTTGTCATACAGATATTGTACAAAATCCTCAGATCTACCCT
Source organism: Arizona elegans (assembly GCA_022577455.1). Classification (NCBI taxonomy): domain Eukaryota; kingdom Metazoa; phylum Chordata; class Lepidosauria; order Squamata; family Colubridae; genus Arizona; species Arizona elegans. The sequence continues at coordinate 33,593,894 of JAKOOJ010000004.1, forward strand.
CCAAGGGGTCTTCCTGCGTCTCTTGATGGAGCAGAGAGCGGGTCACCCTAAACAGGGCGGCTGGGCGATTATCTGATGACGCAATAAGAGTAGAAAAGTAGTTACTCTTCTCTACTCTTATCGCCACTAGGTAATTCTTAATATGAGATCTTACCAGTGTTCGGTCAGATTCAGAACGACTAGCCCTCCAACTGCTCTCTAGGCGTCTTTTCCGGCGCTTCATCTCCCTCAGCTCCTCAGTATACCAAGAAGCCAGGTGAGACCGGCGCCGGGTCAGAGGCCGCAAAGGCACGACTCGGTCTAAAGCATCAGCCGCCGCCCTATCCCAGGCGGCCACTAAGTCCTCAGCCGAGTCGTGTGCTAGAACCTCAGGAAATGGCCCAAGCTCCATCTGGAATCTCTCAGGATCCATCAGGCGCCTGAGTTTTGAGTTTTGCTCCAAAATAAGTAAGGATCTTTCAGATATCTGTACTCCTGTTTAATTATTTCTATTATATTATAAGCAATGTTTGCTAGGTGTACTGTTAATTACATTCAACGTTTTATCCACAGACAAATTAATAATTTGATGTCTTTTTTATATAGCTGCTCTTAAATATCTACAGATATTTCAATGCACTCATAAACTTTGAAGAGAATAATCTTTTAATCCTAGCTAACTTTCATAATCTATGTAGCCCTAAATAAGCAAAGGCATAGCACATGAGTAATTGCTATTTAGCTCCATGATACCAAACTTTTTGTTTACCAAATCTCAGTATAAGCATATTCTATGAACATATTCTATGAAGAAAACCTCAGCATTTGGCGACTGCTGTTTTATAAGTGCTTGTTATTTGGCATACACATACAGTGTATGTGTAGTGATGAAAATTTGGAAGAAAAATGAAATACAATTATGTTTTTTATTGCCCTGAAATATTTCCAAATAATGTCCATCCTATTAATGACTTGCACAGTGCCATTTATTTCAGCAATACTTGTATAAGATATTATTTTATGTAAGAGTTTTTTTTCCTTTATACAACAGATATAACCCTATTATAAATCTAGTACTAAAGAATGAACAGAATTGGAATAATATCACGTCAGGTAGTCTGGTGCTTCCTTCTTTTTTGTTCATAAAGAGTTCTGTCCAAGTATTGTAAATATGACTATCCCTGTTCATTGGTGGGTCTCTTTCATTCTGTTTATGGAATTCTTGAGTTCAGCTATAAGGGTTGTTTTAGAAGGCGTGTAACACTGTTCAAAGTTGGTTCATTAAAGCAATCTATATACTCTTTAAATAAGTAAGATGTTTTGTTTAAAATTGTACCATGTATGCATGGTGATTTATATAGGAAAAATTATAATCATAATGTATATCTTCTGATCATGGTGGAATAGAATTTGACCTTTGAATATGAACATTACATTTATGATTTGTATAAAATATATGAATATTTGTGATTACTAGTAGTACATTTTTCTTAATATGTAGTCCATAATATAATTGACCTATAGACTTCTTAATATTGATAATATTAGTTAAATAAAATATATTTTAGTTTTGAATTAACTTTAAAAACATAAGTATTTATTTCTTTAAAGGAATTGTATTTTATATCCTCACAAAAAGCTACCTTTACATAAAATTCTATAATATTTGATAAATTTTGTTCTGTCAGTTTAAATCAGATTAGGAAACTTTTCAGCTTTTTTTTAAAAAAATAGCAATGGAAGTGCATTTCTGTATATATTCGGGGGGATGTTTGCAGAGGGCATTGAAAAATTTGTGTGGTAAGCTGTTAAAAAAATTTCTGGGGTAAGGTGCCATCTGTCGGTGAAACATCAGAGGCAGCTCGGGAATTCATGGCTTCCAGTTAGTTCATGAACCTACCCACACGGGGGGACATACTCTGGACTTGTGTTTTGTCTCAGGTCAGTGATTGAGTGATCTAGAAATAGGGGATATAGTTATTGAACCCTTGTCATGGTCAGATCACTCACTCCTTCGACTCGACTTTCAAACCGCTACACCTCGCCGCAGGGCGGCGGAACTGACAAGGTGGTTCTGCCCCAGGCACCTGATGGATCCGGATAGGTTCCAGATGGAGCTTGGGCCATTCCCTGAGGCTCTGGCTCATGACTCGACTGAAGACCTGGTGGCCGCCTGGGATAGGGCGGCCGCTGGAGCTTTGGATCGCATCGTGCCTTTGTGGCCTCTGACCCGGTGCCGATCCTGTTTGGCTCCCTGGTTTTCCAAGGAACTGAGGGAGATGAAGCACCGGAAAAGATGCCTGGAGAGCGATTGGAGGGCCAGCCGTTCCAAATCTGACCGGACACTGGTGAGGTCGTATATTAAGACCTACCTAGTGGCGATAAGAGTAGCAAAATCGAACTATTTTCCCCCTCTTATTGCGTTTGGAGATAATAGCCCAGCCGCCCTGTTTAGGGTGACCCGCTCCCGCCTTCATCTGGAGCATGGGAAGACCCCTTGCAGGATAGGGCTGAGGATTTTGCAGGACAAAATCGCTCAGATTCACGAAGGCTTGGATTCTGATTGGGTGGGTTCAGGCGGGGTGATGGAGGCGGATCTTGAGAGTGTTATCTGGGAGAAGTTTGACCCGGTGACTCCCGAGGATGTGGACAGGATTCTGGGTAGGCTCAGTGCTGCCACATGTTTATTGGACCCGTGTCCATCCTGGTTGGTGCTGGCCTCCCGGGAGACGACACGAGGCTGGCTCCAGAAGATTATTAATGCTTCTTTATGTGAAGGTTTCTTTCCTCCCGCCTTGAAAGAGGCGGCGGTGAGGCCCCTCCTCAAGAAGCCTTCTCTGGACCTGGCTTTATTAGCGAACTATCATCCTGTCTCCAACCTATGCTTTGTGGCAAAAATTGTTGAGAGTATGGTGTGCTGTGCCACAGGGGTCAGTCCTCTCGCCCCTCCTGTTCAACATTTATGTGAAGCCACTGGGTGAGATCATCCGTGGTTTTGGGGTGAAGTTTCATCAGTACGCTGATGACACTCTGCTGTACATTTCCACCCTGGACCACCCCAATGATTCCCTTGACGTGATGGCCCGATGCCTGGAGGCCGTGCGGATCTGGATGGGAGAAACAGGCTCAGACTCAACCCCTCCAAGACTGAGTGGCTGTGGCTCCTGGCGTCCTGGTATAGCCAGCTGGTGGCATCGCTGACTATTGGGGGTGTAACTCTGGCCCCCACAGAGAGAGTTGGCAACTTGGAAGTCCTTCTGGATGCACGGCTGTCTTTAGAGGAGCATGTGACAGCCGTGGCCAGGGGGGCTTTTTATCAGGTTCACCTGATCCACCAGTTGCGGCCCTTTTTGGATCGGGACTCCCTACACATGGTCACTCACGCCCTCGTTACTTCCTGCCTGGACTACTGTAATGCTCTCTACATGGGGCTCCCCTTGAAGAACACCCGGAGGCTCTAACTGGTCCAAAATGCAGCCACGCGGGTGCTTATGGGAGCGACATGGCGCTCCCATGTAACACCTCTCTTGCACGAGCTGCACTGGCTCCCAGTGGTCTTCTGGGTGCGATTCAAGGTGTTGGTTACTATCTTCAGAGCGCTCCATGGCTTAGGACCTGGGTACTTATGAGATCACCTTCTGCTACCGATAGCCTCCCACCGGCCAGTACGTTCCCACAGAGAGGGACTCCTCGGGGTGCCATCGGTCAAACTATGTCGACTGGTGACTCCCAGGGGGAGATCCTTCTGGAACGAATTGCCCCGGGAAGTATGGATGATCCCTGACCTACGCATCTTTTGTCATGCCCTCAAGACGCTGTTGTTTCAACAAGCTGGGCTGGCCTGAATACCAAGATCATTTTTAAGTTATATGGGTTGTCTTTGTTTTAATTGAAATGGGACAAATTATTTAATTCCATTTAAATTGTTTTAAATTTTATGTGTGTTCGTTTTTATTTTTGGCTGTGCACTTCCCTGAGTCCTAAATAAAAAATTTAATTAATTAATTAATTAATTAATTAATTAATTAATTAATTAATCGTAAAAATAGTGTGGGTATCCTTTTTTATTGTTGAATGCTAGTTGGTAGTTGTGTCTTTGATTCTTGATGGTTTGTTCATTAAATGGACTTCTATTAACATTGGAAGTTACTCTAAAAAGGAATTCTTAAGCTATGTATAAATATTTCCAAAAATATTGGAATGTTTTTTAACTTTTAAAATTATATCTAACGTATCTAGTGACACCAAATTTCACATTACAATGGGATTCTTTTAAAATAAATTATTATGTAATGGAGTGTAAATCTATTTTAATAAAATGTTTTTTGTCCATAATTTTTGTTGAATGATTGTTGCTTTTAATTTGGAGAGTGGTACACTGGGGTACATATTTCCTATTATTTGTAAACAAAATGAAGATTCAAGCATTTTCCATTAAAACAGATTGAATTATACCATTTTACTTTTTGTCCACATTGTTAGCATTTGGTGATTTAAGGAGCTAAAATATTTGTATATCACAAACGCTCCCTTTTGTTAGATAGTGCCATTTGCTACCAGTTTGCTTTAGGGCTTGATACACACTGTTTTGCTTGATCAAGACTGGCTCAGCTACATGTTAATTCCATTTTCAAATAGAGAATTTAAAGTTCTTTTGCTTGTTTTATTTTAGTTGCTCATATGGAAGCATTTCACTATCTAAGATATGTTGTACAGAAATTCACAGATGTTCAATCACAACTGCAATTAAAATATCAGAACTAACACCCAAGAGCAGTGCCATTTGGCAGTACTTCTAAGCAGTTCATTTCATGTTTTGCCTTCAAAGTTTTTCTCTTCTGCTACATGTCTATAAAATTACACCCAAGACAGATTCTCATTGTGCAGATAACAAGAGACAATGGTTGGATAACAGTCACCTATTTCATCTGCAATAAACTGAATAGAACTAGTATTTTGGACATTATTTAAAATAAATTTTCAATTAGTTTAAAAGGAAATGTTCTATTTAAACTGCTAAGAATGTAAGGTTGTGGTTTAATTTCATATGCAAGGTTTGTTGAACTATCTAATCCTGAATGTCCAAAATTAAATATTGAGTTTATTCTGATACAAAATTGCTAACGCCTCTTCCCCCCACACCCAAAAAAACTGGGTTTTGTTCTGCATCAGAACACAACTGTGTATGGAATCTGTGAGGAAGTGAAATGAAACAGTCACTTCTATCAGTGAGCACAAGAAACTAAATAGTGTAAATAACTGCACTGCCACCACTGTAAACCAACCCGTCCCCCAGATTCTCTGAAAATTATCTGAAATAGAGATATGACTTCTTATAGGAGTTTCATAATACAAACAACTTTGTCCCTTGTAGGCCATAAAAAAGGGGAGAAAATGGGAAAAGGAAAGTCACCTATGCTTTAAGATCTGATTAACACAACTCCTTATATTCTCACTCACTCTAGTTTCTGTTTTCCTTTTCAAGGACCAAATCTCTTAGACACCTCCCCCCCCCATACAATATTTAGAATTGCCTCTGCCTTTCCTCAACACAATCACAGAGAACAGAAAGAAGGTGCCAGAAAAAGGCTGATGGAATCTTCTGTCTCTCATACGCTTCCTAATCTATCCACTTTCTGATTCAGAATGGCTCATGAGAAGAAAAATGTTCACTTTCTTTGAAAAGAAGAAGCAGTTTTCCAATATTTGAGCGGTTGCCACAAAGAAGAAGGGTTCAACCTATTTTCCAAAGCACCAGAAGCAGTGGTTGGAGTTAAATAATTTAACAGCTAGTTCTCTGTCCTAATGACTGGCTGGGTAGGTATGGCTGGGTGGTCATGTGACTGGGTGGGTTCAATGCCACTCACGTTGATGGGTGCTTCGCTTCGCCTGGCCTCTCATGACCATGGGGATGCTGCAGCAGTCATAAGCGTGAAAAATGGTCATGTCACTTTTTTCAGTGCCATTGTAACTTTGAATGGTCACTAAATGAACTGTTGTAAATCAAAGATTACCTGTACAATAATACAAAAAGCTTCTTTGCTTGCAAAAAGCTGTGCTAAATTTCAATCATTAGATTAGAAATGGAGGAATACACACTGAAAATCAATGACAGTCACATCCATCATGGAAACCAAAACCATTCTGTCTGAATTACTTTCTTTTCATCAGCAATACCTTAAACCCAGAGTTACAAATCAGGGTGCCAGAGCACCTTGAAGAATTAAAATAGTTAAAATGCAACAATAACTATTAGCAGCCAACTCTTGCTCATAAAATGAAACCCTTTAGCAGAGAGTTCATTTAAGCTCTCCATAAAGTGGGTGGGCACACTTGAGCTACAAAATGCCAAGCTAAAGAGACAAATTAATGAAGCATATAGGGGACCCAGGTTCAAGTCTCTGTCCTCCCAAACTTGTCAGGATCACAATAAAATGAGTACATGCCACAGATATCTAAATAAACTTCAAGCCTGGTGCCATGTTACTAAGCATTATTATCATGAGAGAAAACTAAAATTAATAGGAAGGAGGATCCACACCCCTACCTCCTATTTTTTTAAAACCTTACTCTCAGTGAGCAATCATATGCCTTGACCACTCTGAAGCATTGCAAGAGACTTCTGTCCCAAAGGTGCTTTTTCAAGAGCAACTGGGCTTTATGAGAACCAAGAAAGTCCAGTTGCCTCTTGAAAAAATCACCTTTGGAACAACCATGGCCTGGATGACCGAAGAATCCCCATAGACAAGAGAACTCAGTGAACTGGCAAAGCACCCTTTCCCACCCAGAAGAAGCAATCTTTAGATCCATTTGCACCACTGAAAGAAACCAGTTGATCTCATTCACCTCACAAGATAGCCTAAGGAAATAATCCAGATTTAAGGAAAGATCACATTTCCCCAGAAAGACAGTAAAAAAAATCAGACAGAGTGCCAAGTTTGCATCCTGTCTTTTGGAAGTACACCCCAAAAGGACAGTGCCGGGAATCAGTAAAGCAATGTAAAAAGCTTAAAACAACCCTTCCCCTTTAAGCCCCCAATAAAAGTACCAGCCAAGGAAAAAACAACAACTCCAGAGTAGCAGCTCAGGCTACATTAAGTCAGGGATACTGCCAAGAACCATTAGCTGTTACAATGTAAAGACTTAACCACAGAGGCAGTTTCTGAAACACTTAAGCAGGCCAATAAAGATAAAGATTAGGCTAGAAACAACACGCAGAAGCACACCGGAATGTCTCCTTCCTGCCTTCCTGACAGAATTAACTATGTAAGGTGGGAAAAACAAAGGCTGTTTCTTTCAACAGCTGGTTCGCTGAACTGCTCAGAAACTTAGCTCTCCTGAACTGGTGAGAATCGGCTGAATCCCACCACTGACCAGAAGGTAAGACAAGAAGCAACAAATGGAAACTGAACAAAGAGCGAAGCAACCTAGAACTAAGGAGACATTTCCTGACAGGAAGAACAATCCACCAGTCGAACAATTTCCTTCAGAAGTGTGGGTGCTATAATACTGGAGCCTTTTAAGAAGGGACTGGATGACCAGCAGGGGTTGGCTTAGAAGACCTCCAATGTCCCTTCCAACTCAGAAAAGGAGGAGGAGGAGGAGGAGGAGGAGGAGGAGGAGGAGGAGGAGGAGGAGGAGGAGGAGGAGAAGGAGAAGAAGCTGTCCTGTTAATGAGGAAGAAATGCAATGCTAAAGAAACAATCACCTGTAATAACAAAGAAAACAGAATTGCAGGCACAGGCTCCTTTTCTGATGCACCTATGATAGATATTCAAGTGCTATTCCCAAATTGCATTGCTTGGTGTCTTATTTATTTGCACTGGGAAGAATTTGGAAAGCATGCAAATGCTTTCAGAATTTAGGCAAGAAACCTTGTTTCATTCATTGCTTGCTATAAGGAATTCGAGAATGAAAGCCTGGAAGCAGTCTAAAATGGGGGAAGTGATAGTTGCTTGGTTGCCTCTTGTAGACAAGTCATTCTAATGGCTGACATAACTCTAACAATGTCTATAAAAGGGAAATAGACCTTTTCCAGGAATGATCAGATAAGCTAATTCTACTTGTTAAATTACATTAACAGAATCTTCCAAGTATTCCAAATACAATTTACGTACCATCTACAGACCAAGAAAATATGGACAGTCCTTTCTGAGCCTCTTGCTCCATTCACTATCCAATTGCATTCTGCTGTCTCTTATCTATTTCCAAGCAGCATCCCTTCACCCTGTTTCCAAGAACTTCCAAGATCATACCTGCTATTACACTGTATGTGCGTGTGTGCGTGTTTTGGTGTGGTGGTAGTGGTGGCTTGTCCTGTCTAACAAATTGTTCTATTTCAGCGTTATCCTTGAATACTGAATAAGGAAATTGGAAGAAAATAACATCTGAAATACATTATTCGGAATATTGTGATGGGAAGTAATTCTTCTAGGGTTCTGAAAGACGACATCTATTTGTGAAATTAAATTTATTTTAAAATGAAGACTATATATTTTTGATTAGTGCAATAAAGCAAATATCAAAATTCCATCAATGAGTAGAGTCCAATATCATTTTTACAGACACGTGAATTTGGAGACATGTGGAAAATAATATACCAATTCCTTCCTAGTACTATTGTACTGCTTTTAAACAGAAAGAAAATGATCTTAAGTATTTTCAAATGTCTGCTTTGGGGCCTGCTGAAACAAATCCCCAGATGGATTTTGAATGAAGACTCATTTTGGCAATGTTACTTGGAATTTTTTCTTTTGAATTTAATGGAAGTTGGAATAGATTCAAAATATTTTTACAAAAACAGTAAAATAGTTCCTTAACTAGAATATTCATTTAATATTTCTTGACAAATAATCTAGTTCATGAAAAAAATCTTTAAAAAGATATGCCTAAAATTTTACGATTTAAATATAAATAAATATATATAATAACAAATTAATAACTTGAGCACATTTGCCTCTTGCATATTATTTATCTCAAGCACATTTACAAGAACTAAAAGAAAGACTCTTTGAAACTTGTTAGAAAGAATGTGTTATAATTGTTAATTTTTGATTAAAATGTTTCACCCAATATTTTATGAAAGTTAGTAAAAGAACAGATTATTGTTCAAGCAGATCAAATAATTTATTTTAGTAAATGGTATTAAAAAATAGCATTTCAGATATGGTTTTTTTTGAGCCATAACATCTGGGTCTGTATACATTCCTACATTACCTTTCACATAATTCTGTATAAATCTGTTGATTATGTGACATCAGATCAGAGTTAGTGACTACATAGATATATTTATTCCATGACAATTTATACTTAATCAGGTCTTTCAGGTCTTATAAATAGCACCATGCATTGCCATTCTCAGTCCATCTACCTTAATGCTGGTTGCCCTGTCTTCCATGCTACATTTCTCAGCATTAGACTTTCTCTAAATTGCTAGTTTTGGCACAAAGTCTCCAAAACAGGATAATTTTATCCTGCCTCTTGTAGTTCTTGTGAGAACTCTGGGTTTGATTTGTTAATGATTCATTTGTTTTTTGGGTTGTTTCCATTCTCAGGAATCTTCCCCAATGCCAAAATTCAAAAGCATCAATACCCTTTCTAGCCTGCTTCTTCTTCCATGGAGGTTATTTTAGAGGATAGCTGCTTAGTCTATGGTGTATTTTTGACTGCTTGTTTCTTTACAATAAATCTATACAGATACAAATTTCATATACACACAGGCACACGCACATGCGTGCACACACACACATATGAAAGCACACATCCTTATATACTTCAAGCATTGTGCAGTCTTTCTAAATATATAATTAGCCTTTTTAATCATATATCATTCTGTAGTGTGGTAACTGGATTCTTTGTTTAAAATATACCTTGACTTGAGGATGAGAATATTTGGGTCTAAAAATAGGAGATACATTTCACTGCTGATATGTCAGAAATGGCATCGATCCAGAGAAGTGGGCAAAATATTTGTAGTTAGCCAAACATTTCCAACTAGATCTCATTAAATACAACAAACATAGTTTGTTTGTTTTACAGCATATTAAAAATATTTTTTTCTACTTATATTTGCAACACTTCATTCCAAAGAAACCAAAACAAAACCATATTGCATCTGATGTAGGATTATGTTTTCAGGCATTTATTGTATATAACTGGGAAACGGCTCCTAGCAACTAATCTTGAGCATCCATAAATTCCAATGTAGCATTACTTCCGTGGCTATATGCATGTACCACAATACTCAAGGGTGTTAGCTCGATCTCTCTCATCCGGAATGGGGAGGATTGGAATTGAAAATGCTTCCAACCTCTTTTTTGTACCACATGTCTTGAAAACCTATCCTTCTTAGAAGAAACTGAGCCTTCTCACATCCACTTTGCCTATCGTAAAGAATTTTACTTCCATCACTCAGTCCAGCATAATGTTTGTATTTCAGTGACGTTAGTAACAGAATAGACTCATAGAAAGATAGAAATGACAGAGTCGTAAGACTATTATACCAGACAAACTTTGTGGGGAATATATTGCTCTCAGGTCATGGGTGGGAAGGGAAGGAAGGAAAGGGTAAAGCTCTCAAAGCATCCTGATGCCCTACATGGTTACCTTACTTATAATGTTCCATATTCAATGACTTGATAAATAGATTCAGCCTAAATTGTACTGAAGGCCTGTTTGAATTGCACTGAAATATTTTAAAGTTTCTACAGCTTTCCAAAAGTTCTAAAACACACACACACACAAGTTCCATGCAATAAAAAAGTGTCCCAACATCTGCCAAGGATCAGTAAAAAACAGATACACTTTAAAACATTTTATCTTAATACTTTACCTGATTTAGGATTGCAAAACTGTTTGCATACAGCATTATGCAACCTTGTAGCTTCTTCTGTTTAACAGCTGAATCCAGTAGACTTTCTTTATTTAAAAATGAACAGAATCTAATCTGACCGTATCAGACATGAACTAAACAACTCTAGATTGCCACCAAGCATGGTAGCAAAGAGGTGTACTTTGTGTGCCTCCCTGCTGCCATCTACTGATAACCCAAGTATTTGCTGCCCAATTATGGTAGTAAAAACAAAGTGAAGGTTTTCTTTGTCAGTATTATAAAATGCTGCTCTTTAATGGAGCTGTCAACTAGAAGTGATGTCCTGTAGTGCAATAGTAGTGAATATTAGCCTTAGCATAATTCCTCATCACTTTAAATTCTGTGATACAGTATTTCAGAAAGAAAAACAGGGCAAAAGAAGAGTTTTTCTGTGATGATCTTAATCTCAGCTGTAGAAATCACTCAGCATTCCGTTTGCACTTCTCAGGCTGTATATATAATTTTGATAATATTGACTTAAATCACATTCTTGAAATGACATGGTGTTTCAGGCAGATTTGTTCTTCAAGGGGGAGACTGTTTCCAGTAGCACCCAAAACTGTGATTTCTTATTACATATTAGATTGTCTTCTTTCTCCCAGAAGCTCAAGATAGAACACATGGTTTTCCTTCCTGCAGCAACACTATAAGTCAGATTGAGCTGAGAGAGAATGACTGACAAAATAGCAGTGGCCGAGAGTGTACAAGAAGCACACTGGGTTTTCAGTATGATTACTTCAATGCCCTCGTTCCAAAGGCAAAAGCCAAGTAATATTGTTAACCAAATTCTGTAGTTGAACTATGAGAAACCTTACATCCATTCATATTATGCAATCAGTAGCAAATTACTGATCTTTCTTGGATGCATTGATTTGTCTTGGATGTGAGTAGCTTCAGTCTGCAAGAAGAATTTCATTTGGGTCATACATCTTAGCTTTTTGGTTTTCTCTACAATAATTTTAAAGTCTTGGTATGGATAGTATGCAGTAGGCAGGACAGTGAATTTTACAAATAGGTCATTTCCCAGCTTGCTGCATCCTACTCTCTTATTCCTTCTCCCTAAGGAGAAGGAGAAAGAAACAAAATCTTTTCATAGATCATAAGGAAGGGAAGCTAAAAGGTCAAGAATCAGGGAGAAAAGTTTTTTTTCACCAAGTGAATGAAAATAAAGGAGATGAGAAAAAAAAAAAAGATCTGATTTAAATCCCCCATTGTGCTTCTTCCCATTTTGGTCTCATGTTATTTTATTCCATGGCTGTGGAGAGAAGGACATCATTTTCTATTAATGATAATCATTTATATGGATATGAATGGAGAAATGGGAGAGAGAAATCTTTCTACAATCTCTTAGACATAAATAGGAGCTCCCTTTGCAGTCAAGGAGATTTTTGAGGGTAAATTTTTGCTAAAGAGAACAAGTATTTAAAGGCCTTTTCCATTCATTCCTTCTTCCCATTTCTAGGCTTCATGCTGAAGAAAAATCAAGCAGCAAGATAATGCGTGTCATTCAGTATGATACTTTATTCTTACTTAAAAGCTTTCATTGCATGTTGTGAGTAAAGCAGTCCATTGACAGGATTGTTCTATTGATCATTAAGTTCCAAGGACTTCTCTCTTTCCTTGCCCTCATGCTCATTTTTCGTAAATATCTCATTTTAATTTTATTTTTGGTATGAATTCTGCAGCATTGCCATTCACAGCATATGTTGTACATTGAGGAAGCAGATCATAAATAGAATGGCAGAAGCCCTGGCTTGGTTATTACATCTGGACAAATAAAATTTTATTCTGAATTAAGTTACAACCTTTAGTCTTAGACTGAATCTGCAGATATCCTTAGTTTTATCATGTGCTTTTAAATGTACAGATTATTTTTCAATTTACGTTCATTTGTTTAGTGACTGAAATTATAATGGCACTTTAAAAAGGGATTTATGACCATTTTTTCCACTTAAAATCATTGCAGCATCCTCATTATCACATGACCAAAATTTGGATGCTTGGCAATTGGTAGGTATTCATGATAGTTGCAGTGTCCAGAGGTCATGTGATCATACTTTGCAACATTCTGTCAACGAAGTCAATGGGAAAGCCAGATTCACTTAATAACTGTGTAAATTACCCTGTTACTAACTCAGCAATTGTAGTCATTCACTTAACAACTGTGGCAATAAAGTTCGCAAAATGGGGCAAAATTCACTTAACAACTGTCTTGCTTAGAAATGGAAACTTTGTACTCAGATGTGGTTGTAAATCAAGGACTACCTATGTAGTAGGAGGAAACAAATAAGCTTCCTTCGAGCTGTAATTTCAAAGATTTCTGAGAAGATTCTCCCTGGTTCAGACATATATGTTTAAGTTAAGTATATTTAAGCTTTGCTAGAAAATGGTATTTGAATGTCCTGAAAGCCAGTTTGGTGCAGTGGTTAAAGGCACTAGACTAGAAACCAGGAGTTCATGAAAGTAGCTGAATGACTTTGGGCCAATCACTCTCTCTCACACACCTAGTAAGCAGGCAGTGGCAAATCACTTCAAAAAAAAATTGCCAAGAAAACACCAGGGACTAGTCTAGGCAGTTGCCAAAAGTCAAAACTGAGTGGAAAGTGTACACATGTACAAATGCAAACACATACACAATATTTAATCCAATAACAGCTAGCATAAAATCAAAACTGAGAGTTTAAAAACAAAATAAATTATGAAGGAAAAATATGGTTTGAATTTATAGAAATATGGAAAAAGTTCTTTCTTACCCATCTAGTTTGCTTTAGATAAACCACTATCTCATTGCTGTGTCTCTATCTCTCTTACTGTGTGGCCTAACTGCCTGTTTTGAGGGCAGAAGAAGATGGGATGTTAATGTAGCTGATACTGTAATATAAGAAAAAACTTTTGTAGGTATATACTTATCTACACAATCATTTTCAATAACGTTTTTTTATTATACCTCTTGGAAAACAGTAGAAACTGTGGAGTGTTTCCAAGTTTCTAAGTCTTTTTTAATAAGGGTCTATTATCCTTTCTGATTTTAATTATCTTGACTTTTAATTTTCTTTATTCCTTGTTTTTCCACCCTAAATATCACTTTCAGTAAAATATATTTGCTGGAAAAGAATATTAGAGCTGTAATATATTTCATCAAAATAATATTTGAAGGACTGCCCAATTCCTTTCTTGATTTATTCGATAAGACATGAGATTTACAGACCTTGGGCACTTTGTTTTTACTCTGATATCTTAGAATAAAATAAACAGCTTACTTTTCCCTGGCTACTAAAATCTTAATGATTTTATATTTTAGGCATGGCCCCTGTGAATGCATTCATATTTATTTCCATTTTTTTCTTTTTCTTTTATTAGTGATTTGTAAATACAGTTGACCCTTTTTGTACTCGAGAACAATACAGCTTCATACTTTTGGTGATACGTTAAATTTTTCCCCCTTTTAGGTTCACAAGGTAATTTAATAGCCTATCACAGGTTCCTTGACACTTCCAATTTTCTATGTCTGGATTATCCACCCTGTTTGCGCTTGAAAGCAAGCAAGTTCTTTATCACTGTAATAGCCGTTCCATAAAAAATAAGATGATCTATCTATTGCCCTTCATTTTGAGCAGCAAATACAAATGTTGTAGTCTTGTTTTAATTGATAGTAACAATCTGCTACTATCAAATTCAGACTCTGAACTTTACATTTCAAGGTTTTTATGTTTGCCTAACATATGAAATGAGGAACTCCCAGTTATTAATTTTTCATTGACTTGAAATGTAAGTCAAATCAGATATTTCCTCTTCCAATCCTTTCCTATTTATTTATTCCTCAAATGTCTTTTCTCTTACTGCCATGTTGCACTTTAAAAATCCTGACAGCCTCACAACTCTGTTTCCTCCTATCAACTCCATTTACCACACATTGGCTCAGCTACAGTATTATTCTATTGCTATGCTAATGAGAAAAGAAAGAATGAAGGCTTCTGTTTTTATTTTCTTCACTGCCAGATACTAGAAAATGTAGCTTACTGATTTGGTAACTGCTCTTGTGGTATGTTTTCCCCAATGCTACATGTGGTTTTATAAATTGGCACCCTACTATTTGGCTTACTAAGGACACTGAAAGTATATATAAAATATATCTATTATTTCCTGTGGTTTGGAGTTATCATTGGCCAATATGACAGGATGAAGAAACAGTCGAACAGACCAAAACAAAACAAAACAAAACAAAAAAACAACAACACAGATAACCAATATTTGGATTGCTTTAAAAATAAGTCAAATAATGTCCATGAAAGACAAACTTTGCTTTTCCAAAGCAATTTAGAAACAATTTCATATTCCTTATCTGTTTTGGTTTAAGAATTACTAAAAAGATCTTTTCTGGAGTCTTCACAAATTCATGTGTAGAGAAAAACTAAGTACTTATTTAAATAATCAAATATATCATTTTTGCATAGACCTAAATAAAGCAGACTAAGAGCAGATATTGCAATCTGTAGATATCTTAAATAAGACAAGGTCTTTGTGATATGTAAATTTCATGAGGTCTCTTCAAGAGCTTCTATAATTCTGTCTTAATTTAATCATAAAATGCCCAAGGACTGCTTTAAACTTTGAGATAAGTCAGACAAAAACAGTGCAAAATCTGTTCTTCCAATCCATTTTTTCAAAGGCCACTTTGGCTGCTATTTTGATGTAAACTTGAGAAGACCCGTAAAGATAGATTAATCACTCATTTGTTTGAAGCCCTGCTATTTCCTTTAAAATGGATTATTTCATCTCCTATATACAACATTTGAGTAATCTTTTCTCTTCCAATGATTTAATTTTAATCTTATAATTGATAATACAGATATTGCCATCATTAGTAATATTCTTTCTTTTATTCCAATTAAAAATACATATTTGAGAAATTGAAGAATCATGTTGAACGATGGGGAAAGGATTGAATTATCCACAATTTTGGCTCCACACATTATCAGAATATCCTGATTTTCACCAGCTGATGACTGAAATATGTCATTGCAGTTGACTTAGACAATTGTGTACCCTTGCTTTAAAAATGAAGACATATTCAGAATATCAGTATATACGGTTGCTTTACTAGCTTTACAAAGCCAAGCATGTTCACAGTGCCTTGATTTACAGTAATAGTTCATAATACTTTGTTGTCTCCTTTTGCTGTAAACTTAAAGTGCACACTTCCCCTAAGATTAAAAACACCAATATGAACACCAATGAAAACAGTACAATAAAACTTT